>JAIGNY010003731.1:0-107500 GCA_020152595.1 Chiridota heheva | reverse complement strand
AACGGCACCCATACTAACACGGCTGGCATCAGTCTGACGGTGCTACCTGAAGACAGTGAAGTATGATCACCCTAACTAATGTCAGAAGTGACTAAGACAGAGAGCTACAGTAGGTATAGAGGCTTCAACCTAACAAACCAAGTAGAAGAATAGTTTCTTTCACTTTAACCTTTTTGTGCATGCTGACGTGTGATTGCTGTTGTTTACTGATTTGCAGCCTCATGAATGTTATGGTCCTTCCTATAGGCTTACATGCCTAATAGACCTAATCCAAAACTTGTTTACCATCTGGGAACTTTACAAATGCAGGCAAATTGGTAGGCACAGTTTGGAAAACTGTACACACGCAAATTATGTATATTGTGCTCGATTGCTTAATGGTACAATCAATGTAAAATGGGTTATTTTGAACAATTTGTTCATTTTGCACAAAACTCTTGAATTTAGTCAATAATTTGTATGCCTAATAGTAGTGGGGTGTAATCTACACAGTTGGTTGTGATTTTAATTGAAAATTTGTTTTTTTTGCAAGTAAACAAAGCTCCAACTTGAACTTTGCACAAGTTTTTTAACAAAGGCCAGTATTAGTGTTTACGCATGAAAATACAGATTCGATTAATCTGCTCTTAATTGCTGGAAAAACTCTTTCAGTGATAGTAATCTAAGTGTTAGGCCAAAATCAAAACTTTCATTAAATTTTGTCAAACTCAAAAGATATAGGCCTAAGCCGTAAATCTGAGTAGGACCAGAACTGTTAAAAAAAAGCTGCCTATATAATTTATGTTTTCAGCCAGTAGGCCTACCCACTAATTTGAACCATAAACCCACTAAAGTTAGGCCATCTAAAATTAAAGAAAGCTTCACTGTGCTGAATAATAGTTAATTACATATGACGACATTAAGGTAGATATTAAATTGATTGAATGTTCATTTTGTATATAAATGAAATTGATGTCTTTATCTGGTTATGCATGGGATTTATATCAAATCTAGATGTGGATTTTATCTGGGATTTATCTCTGGAATTTGTATATACTTTTTGGTTTTGGGTGGACCTTGTGGGTGTTTCTCAACTAAGCAAAGGCCACTAAATTAAGGTTCTTCTTACACTATTTTGAATGATATAAGATCATATCTTTATAGGATGGCCATAAATTGTAGATATAAATACCAAGAATTGTTGTGCATGTACCTTTGAAAAAGTTTGATATTCATGCTAGGCTATTTGCTATGCAGGGAATAGTTTTGAAGGCACTGTGACACAATGCAAAATTGATCATTTGAATGACTGCAAATACCTGCTGATGTATTCATCAAGTTCATACACTTTTTTTTATATTCCATATCACCACTGAAAGTACATTAAACATCAAGTTTCATGAGGAGATAAGATTGAAATGAAGTACTGTATGTTCATATTATACTCACACAGTACTATCATGAAAGTTTGAAAAGTGGACATCTTTAGATGTCTCAAATTTTATCATACATTTTAATGTATGGTTTGATACTTTTGCTGTATTTGTCTTTTTGCCATTTTGTTACTGACATTTGATTTTGTATTTGCTATTATATATCTTAACAAAGCCTCACCTTTACTAGTGAGATAAACACCTCACTCAGTAGGCAATACTTGCAAGGCAATACTTGCATGTTCTTGTGTATATCAGCCATGTAGTGGCTATAGCATATACTACAGTCAGATGTTATCTAACTACACCTTAAGCAGCTTTTAGCTGAATGATGAGTAATATAAATGGAAAAAAAAAAGCAAACATGGTCTATTCATCACACCATATGATGATGTTCTCAGACTTTATGCATGATCATCCAAATGTGATTTTTCTTACCTTGAATTATGCCATATACCTGTTATGCAACTTGATAGTGTAGATGTGTACATACACTTTTGTGTGTTAAATTAGAGTGATGAAATGTGTAGTAATACATATAAAGATTGCATCTATGTATACTTTTCTTTTGCCTGCAGTGCACTAGTGTTTTACTAAATAAGTGATTTTTGCGCATGCTTGAAGACCAAATTTTCATCACAAATGTGAAACACTTTCAGGAAAATTATTATCTACATGTATGTATGAAGCCAAATATTGATAAATTAATATGCTTATCATGTACCTGCATGCATGTAAAGTTCTATCTTCATGGCATATTATCAAATGAGAAAATCAAAGTTTTCTTGAATAACTTTTACAAAGAGTCATGCAAACACTTTTTTTAATGAAGTAAAATTAATGTAGAGCTATATAAAATTTTAATGGCAAATTTGAGACTTTCACAGGTCTGCCATCCTCTTTATATTTACTCGAAGAAATACTAAAAAGTGTTTTCATCACATATGATATATATCATTTTCTCCTAATTTGTCCATCCCTTTCTGAAATCCGCTGTAAATTTATCCCAAAATATTTCTTTCAGACTGCAACTAGAACAAAATGTAATATTTTATTAGCAGCTAGTTCTAAATACTTATTTTTGCAGTTATCACACTTTATTTTACATGCAATGGAAGCAAGACGTTTGTTTCTTTCTCTTTGATTATTGTTTGTTGTAAGAACCTCAATCATGTACCATTTAATTTATCGTTAATGTTTGTGACAAAGGCCAGATGGCCTAGAGCACTGTAATAAATTGTATTGTATTGTATTGTATTGTATATATAACTTAAGCAATCACCATTTTGTTTTTAGATTTTAGGAATAAAATGTGCCCACTACTTTTACCTGGCAGAAAATTGTAAAGTTGTTTGCAATGTAGTTGGCAAAACTACTGGTTCTATTCCTAATAAGACTGACCTTTGCCACATCCTTTGCCAATATTTGTATATCATGGGCCTATTTTGATTAACTTTGCCTAAACTGGACTTAAACAGAATATTGATTATCAATAATCTTGTATATAAAAGGATCATCAAGCTCAGTTCAAATATAATGTCATTGCATCCCAAATGTGGTCGGTCAATAAAAAAGTTAAATATGAGCATTTCAGTACTGCTTGTCAGATAAAAGGCTACATGTAGTGTTAAAACTTACAAAGGTCAGTAGACAGTCCTTATTTTTAGAGATAAAAATAGAAGAGTGGGCTAAACATATGTTAATGAGATAGGCCTAAATGTAGTCAAAAAATGAGTGGATACCATGCAAAAAACAATGCTTAAGTTAAAGTAAGCTAAGGTTCATAACTTAACTGAAGGGCCAATAATGCATTACAATATTTGCATTGTGTTGTGTAATTTATTCACTGGGCCTAGTTTGAATTTAATTGTAATTTGTAGCACAAAAGTTCATACCCAAATCATGCAGTGACCAAAACCATTTAACATATAAGGCATATATTTGTCTAACCTCGAGGCCTAAATACCTCTGCCCTATCTAAGTTCTATTCTAATTTCTTACCTAGTATTTGTTAGTATTACTATACGCTTGTGTTGAATCTTATGCCATGCACAAATTGAATACTGTGTAGGCCTAACGTTAGGCCTGTTATTAACTTAGGCCTTTGAAGAGGAATTTAGTCGAAATCCATGAGCGAAATCTACACTTGTTGTTCTTTTAATTTTTGTTGTTTCTTTTTTCAGCAAAAATTATTTACACTAATGTTACAGTAAGTCTATTTAAGCTATACATGTAACTTGTAACGATATGACTAAGAAGTTTGGCATTATTGAATATTGGCTCTAACGTTAGCCCCTAGGCTAACATTTTAAAGTTAGGCTTATTAATATTATCTCTTAAGAATTGATTTAAAAATGGTAGTTTGACGCCAAATTAGGCTTTTAGAATAACAGTTCCTTTTGAGTAGATTATGTAGGTTTTTAATAAGTCAAAAAGCATTTTAGAAGCAAAATTTGCCTTTGATCAATCACTGAGAATGTAGTTTATTTGTTTATGTTTTCTGTTTACCCCCTGCGTTGTACGATTTGTTGTTTGCGCTGTGCTAGCTCTTTGCCTACCAAAATTTGGTTTGTTTACAAAATTGCCACTGGATGACGTCATTTTGCGTTTCGTGAATTAGGTCTATAGAAAAAATCACCCAAATATTTTGGCGAAACTTTACATAGCTTCCCTATAAATGTGCTTACATGTACCTTAAATGTGACCAAACTTACACACCTGGGTTCAAAAATTCCTTAGTGTTTTAGGCCTATTCCTGCAGTTGAACAAATTCTTGAATATGGAAGAATTTATACATTTTCTGTGAGTCTTATCTTTGCAATGTAAACAGCTGCTCCATTTAATACACTTGTCAATTGTGTGACTCACCCCTACACCCCCAGACAAGGTGAGTCATTGCACTAGAGTGGGTGGACAAAACATGTACATTGACACACCCCTCAGACATTTTTGTGAAATGACTTACCCCAAATCAATCACCTCTGTACAAAGTCAGTGGGTCTAAAGTAAATTGACCCACCCCAGAGTAACTCTGACAATTTGGTACAATGATGCACATGTGAGTCACTATTTCATATGTCAGTTTGGCATAACTGCCAATTGGGATACCATTTCCTAATCGAGATACAGCTGCATCTTAGTCTATATTGATATCTAGAATGGGATACAATATCCCCATTGGGATATCAACCTGAATAGCTCAGTGCTCTGAAAATGAAATATTCAAATGGTTTGTGCACAAATAGGGGAATTTCCACATCAAGTTATGAACATTCATTAAATCCCTAGATAGTTTTCTATCATTTCACCAGGGATTAGGAATATTTATCAAAGCATTGTTAAACTGGTGAAAGCAAGTGGAAGGTCTGTAATGAAAATATGACTGTTGATAGATCAATAGTTTCTTTAAAACAGATTTTAATAAAAAATTGAAATTTGACTTTTATTAATTATGCATAAATTATGAAAAGAGAAAGCACAACTTGAAGCCTGAATGGAATGATGAGAGTGTGGATATCTCATTTGGGATACCATTTCCCGATGGAGATATTTCAAACGGTATCCTGTTTGGCACATATTCCGCACTATGTCAATGACTCACCTTTGACTGACATTGCCTGGGGTAGTCATACAACTGACAAGTG
Organism: Chiridota heheva; assembly: GCA_020152595.1. Classification (NCBI taxonomy): domain Eukaryota; kingdom Metazoa; phylum Echinodermata; class Holothuroidea; order Apodida; family Chiridotidae; genus Chiridota; species Chiridota heheva. The sequence goes on along the minus strand of JAIGNY010003731.1, from coordinate 102,444 downwards.
GATAATATTTTCAACAATACTGTATTGTTTTTATTATTCATGAGGTGAAGGTTTGAAAAAGATGTTTACTTGTTATAGTTGAAATAATATACATACATGCATATGTATCCTAACAAACCAAGCGGGCCTAGGCTTAAAAATAAAGCACAGAATATTAAAAGGGAAATTTAAGTCTCAGATCTCTGACGTTTATTAAGAACAATAAGTCCAACAGTGCACACAATCTTACTTCCCCATGCTTTCTTTCTACTGTGGGGACTAAGCTTATAGTCCACCGGTTTGGATGACGTGGTGTGGCCCTGCAAGCTGCTGTTACCTGGGAGACCTGTAGATAAAAACACATGAGGATCCCTATGAACACAAGTGTAACCAAATAATTAGGTAGAGCGTGCATGCTAGTATAAGAACATGCTACCATACGATGAAGATGTAATGGTAAATAAATATAAAGGGGGTATGTTGGTATACCTAAGCTACCGGTGAAGCGAGATATTGCAGGAAAAATAGTGGGTTATGCCAGCACTAGGGGTAGATTAATAGGATATACCAACATGACCACAGCAACAATCCAAGTAAGTTAAGAACATTGCAAGTAAGTAAGGAATGTGTTGCTGGTTAGTCGATTGACCGAATAAGTGAATGAGCAGACAAAACTACCGGCGTGGTCAGCAGGGCAGGTGATGCTCATGTGCTGGGCAGAAGATACCCAGTGAATAATTAGATACATAATATGCATTGGCTTTACCGTAGGCACAAATACCATAGTCAAAGCATGGGACCTAATGTATGCAATAAGTAATGATACCAAGCAGGTGAGTTAGCTTTGGCACACAATGCGTTGATACTGTAGATAATGTATGGTACACTACAACTATGGGAGAGTAATTGATTTACACAAAAAAAAGCCCTAAAACTGAACTGATGAGAGCTGGCAAAACTTGGGTACAAAGAAAAAATCAGGATCGTTACAGACCACAGTATCATATAAGTTGTTAGCTAATCAGCTCTATGACAGCCATAGCCAGGAAGCTAAATTGCCATTGGATTGCATAGGGTATGCTTATACCCTGTGCAATCCAATGGCACTTTCAAATGGCCAAGTTGAACAGAACACTCACAACTTACATTTCTCAAAATGATAAAGAATTCATTCATGAAAAGGTTCAAAAATGTACTTCCTGTTCAAAATATTCTTAATAATAATAATGGAGTTTTTATATAGCGATCGTGTTCTTATCCAGGGCACAAAGAATATCATTCTACGCTTTGTTTCTGCACTTTACAAAGTGCAGTTTTAACACTGTGTCCACTCCTGTATGCTGACTGCATTTTGTCTATCAGGAAATTTGTATATAAATGTGCATTGAGACAATTAAGAACAGTTCTTTCTAGAAGTTTAGACAAAAATGGTACATTTGAAATTGGTTGAAAGGTTTTAAAGTTGGTAGGAGAAACATTAGATTTCTTTGGCACTGGTGTAGACAATACTATGACCTCACCTAAATTAACTTAAATGTCCTGCAACTGAAACAGCACTTTTATCAAATACTTGTCCGAATTTTTTTTACGTCCATCAGTATAGCTTGTCCACTGCGTATTAAAATGACTAACTGTGTATTCGTGTACAGTACTCCTTGATGCGCGGGTGTACACTATTAAATGGGAGGATACAAAAACTTTTCATGGGTGCTCATGCAATGGTCTATTCACGATGGGCGAAAATAATCAAAATTGAGTTGCATGCAAGATTTATTTACAAATGGAATATCTTATCAACTAATTTTGTCGTCACTCCCAAACTTACTGCTTTCTCCATGCTGGCTTTGCATAAGAACTAAGCATAGCGAGGCCAAAAACACCTTATAAGTTACAAAAAAAAACGCTTAATACAATACTGGTTCAAGTTTAAGTTCTACTGAAATGTGCGGTACGTGTTTGACATGCTTGGAGCTGAGAACGCATGGTAAAAGATACGTATGCGCAAATGCAAATGTGTTTCACTGAAAATTGGGCTGCCATCCAAAATCCAAAAAAAGTGTCAATAGTAAACGCTCTCGCATTTTGGTTTGCGCTCGCGATCATAGATGCAAGCATGCATACGTTATTTTGGTTAAACACAGATCTTTTTTTTTTAACAATTTTTTCTCTTCAAAGCAAAATTTTTCATCTTCCGAATGGCCTATAATAAATTTCTTTCAATAGATTACTAAAGAAGGAATCAAAAGTATGTATGGTTGTATGTATTTTAGATAAAAGTAAGGAAGTTTTCATATCGCAATTTGAGTTGCACTAAATGTTTAGTGCGACTTTTTTGAACGCGTGTTGTAGCCCATTGACTTTTGCTTCAGTGTGAGCTTCTTTTTTTCCATACATGTGCGTTCTTGCCCAAATCCATAGGATTTGGGTATGAACATCCATGCTATGACAGCAGTAGATGTAATATGATGTCAGTTGACAAATATTGCCGAGCAAAAAACTTTGAAGGTACCGCTGAAACAACTTTTTTTCTCCAAAAAAGCCTAAAGAATTCTAATTTTGTATTTTTAAGTACTAAAACAATAATAAGCAATTACCATATTTGACTTGTTAAGCGCCCCTAGTCTAATAAGTGCTTACCCAACATTTTTTGACTGATAACATAATTTATTTCATTAATTTAAAGACTATGATAAGTGACGTTTGTTACATTTTTTGCTTATTTCACGCTCAAGACGTTTTTGTGGTGGTTATTGTGGGATTAGTATAGAACCAGTTTACACAATGCTGTCAGCAATAACACACTGTATGCGGCTCAGAGCATGGGTGCTTATAAGGAAGAAACTTTGGGCCTAAAAAGTGGTGCCATTCTATTTTGGTAAACGCCTGAGCACTTATTATGTCGAATACAGTACTTATAAAAATTCAAGCAGGAAAGGTACATAATATGGGAAGATAGCAAGTTTGGACGGAATTTCACACCATCGACCGAGGGCCTAAGTTAGGTAGCCTAATATTTCTCGCACCTTCACATTTATGTATGGAAAGTTTGATAATCCACTGTACACGCCACCAAGTATCTCGAGAAGTGTATTGTGGGACGTGGGTATATGACTAATAATTAGACTTCTTTTTGGGTGCAAAATCAGGGAAAATTTGAGACACTTTTTGAGGCCTTAAAATGAAATTCTAGTTGTTTTTTATAACCCAAATCAACTTAAATCACACTATTTACATATGATTGTAAACAAATCTCAAATTTGGGGTGAAAATAATCTTTCGAATATATGTTGACTGTTATTTAGTCATTTATTAATTAGTTATCTCAAGGAATTTGATAGAAGCTGCTAACAAATGACTCTTTTTAATCTAACATGGCTTTCAGAATACCTTCGAACTTTACCCAATTTTGCACTCAAGGACCAAGGTTTTTTCGACACGTTTCGCAAGGAATGGATGGTTAAAGATTTTAACTTGGAATCTTTAAGAGTTTCATTCCTAGGGATGCAAGAGTTTTTAAATACAAATCAAAAATCAACAAACTTTGGGGTTTCTCCTATGCAGCTTAACACTTAATTGACTCTATGATTGCCATTTCAAGTGTGTCCTATACCCTACTGTGCTGTTTTAAGAGATCACTAAACTGAGTTAGAATATGTCAAAGGCAAAATCTTATTTTTGAGATCTTTATTCAAACGAAATTATTGAGCCTTTTTTTTTCTTTTCGCTGACAATGCTTATTCTTGATGTTCAAAGCCCATCCCTGTCTTCAAAAACTATTTTCATGGTGATTTCCTTTAATTTTACTGAAGTATTTACTGAGAAATTTTTCTTCATGTAAATTTTGAGTGACAAGCTCTTCCAGAGCACAGTCAAAAGTTCCCAACATTGATATTGGGTCTATTTCATGACGGCAGGGTATTATATATTTCAGTTGTCTGAGAGAAACAAATAAAGATAATACTTTAATCTAATCAAATATTTCTGGATGTTTTAGTTATTAATTTTTACACACACATTACTGACTAAAATTATTTAATCAAACTATCTGAACAAAAGATTTATTGTCAGCAGATAATCTACCTGTAGTTTTGTGGAACATCCTAAAACTTATTTGCGCATGTATAATACTTAAGAAACAAATGTGTATTGACGAAGCAAGATGGCCAACAAAACATGAAACAGTGAAACTTATCTTCCGTTGTGTGGCAAATAGCGAAAGCTTTGTTCCAGAAAAGATGCACATGATATCAGTAGAACTCTAAAGTATAAGTATATAGAAAAAGTAATCAATTTATCAACAGTATTTTTCTACAATTCAGACAGTGAGAAATGTTTGCTTTGTATTAAACAGACAGTTAAGTTGTATGATGATAAATGTTGTATATCTTCTTTTTTTGCAGAGAATCATGAATAAGTTTGAAAGACTGGTAAGAACTTGGTTGGCTGTGATTGGGTTTATGGCTCTAGCAAATTCTGTGCAATGTTTTGTAGAGAGTACATACATTATGTCTTCACTGTATGTGAAACCACAAGATCAAGGTGAGAACAACCTTTGTATTGTCGTCTTTTAAATTATTTACAGAACAAGCAACGCATCAAAATGGTATTAGTGAACTGCTGATTTGATATAGTATTTATTTTTGAGCAGAACTTGTCTTCATTGTATGCAAAAAGTTTATCTGGTTTCTAAATTTGTGGTGTAGCATTTTAAAGGCAATTTTTTTATATTTTTTTTTTTTTTTATAGGTATCTTTTGACTTTGCCATTGTTGAATTTCAAAATTTATTTTGTAGCTAAAAGTTGACTTTGTTTGTGGCCAAGTTTAAAATCTTAATCCAGGGTGTTTCTTTTATTTATTAAAATAGTGTAGAATAAGAAACAGTACATTAATATATCAGAATAAGAGAAGCTACTCAAGTGTGGACATCACTAATACCTGGGCCAAGTTGTAAACTCTTGAATTGTAACCAATTTTGATGGCAGTTATACTCTCATGATATGCAGTAGATTGTATAACTCTTTAGCTGGTATTGTTGCTAGATATCACTACTGTAAGTATATGTAGAATATATGTAGAATGAAGTCACAAAGGCTCTTGCAAAAATTAGGGCAAGGGAGGGGGGGGGGTGGAAACTTACACCTTAGGTTTTGCAATTGTGCAAAAGTTAACACTTAAATGAATTACAGTGAAGTACTAGTTATACTGACACAGAATATTGATAAGGTGAGATAAGAGGATGAAATTATCAGTGTAGTATTTTGTTGGGCGCTGTGCCATGTAGACCATATTGGAACATATTTTTCTATAATCATGAATCACTGTATGAGGTCTTTGTCAACATAAGAATTTGAGGGGTGGGTAACATGTGATGAATAGATGACTTCTAGGAGAATCTATCTTCATGTATTACAAAAGATTGTAGTTTTTTTTTTTTTTTTTAAATGGCAACTCATCGGAAATATTTCACGAGTACTGCATTCTTTCCTTAAGCAATACACTTTATCCCACGTGCTTTAGTCCACTTCAAGCCTTTATCCCACTTACATTAATCCTTTATCCCACGTGCTTTAGTCCACTTCAATCCTTCATCCCACTTACTCTAGTCCAACCAGCATTGATGGGGAGATAACAATAATGTGTGATATACTGGTGTCCTGTCAAGGGAGAGTCAGTGAATCTCACATCCATTTGCTCCATGGAAATCAGGGATAAGCACTTACCTAATGGGTTAGTATGTTTAAAAGGAACGAGCAGTGCTTTGTCTGTTGAGCATATACTTGTTCCTTGTCTACTTATCCTCATTATCTTTTATTTTAAGTGAACGCTCTTGTGGGGCGGATGTTTGGTACGTGGACATTGCTTTCTGGCGTGTTGAGGACGATGTGTGCTTTGTTTGTAGATAACAGACCGTAAGTGTGATTTTTGTTGTTTATATCTGCTACTATTCCTTCATTTTTAGTAATTTCTTGTCAGCTGGACAAAGTTGAATAGAAAAGAGATGAATATCACAACATTAGGGATGTTTGCACCTAAAGTTGTATTGTTACCAGAAGCATAAACACACAAGGTGGGGCAAATCCTGTCAACATGAAATAAGAAATAAAGTTTATGAACATATGAAAATAAAATAGATGAAAATATTTGGGATAAAGAGCAGTAAAATGGGCAAAAACATTTAAAAAGCACAAAATAAGTTGGAAGGTTGTCAAGTTTTTACCATTGCTTAGAAAGAATTACGCTCTTGAGACTAAACATTTTAATTGTAAAAAATACTCTCTCCTCTGTTAATTATGTTGGGTTGGTACACCCATGACTAGAAAATCTATCTAATGTCAGTTATCAGTCAGAAAGTACAGTGTATACAAATAAGGAATGCATTAAGATCCTGTGGTGAAGTAAACCATGATTTGTGAATGGAAATGATGTAGCTGTACTGTGTATTGTTGGGCAGCAGATACATTATTGAAATACTTTTAGGTGGGTAGCATAATGTGCAGACCTATTGACTGATATTGTGGACAAAATGCTAGCTTTAATACTGTGAATGACTATCCCAAAGTGATTTCAGAGACATAGCAGATTACTGTTGCTTTTCAAGGAATAATTCATTATTCTGAAAGAAACCATTGTTACCTGCTTATGGATATGTGATGAGGGAACCATCATTGATAGCATGGAGAAATTAATTTCAACTCACATCATTATCAAGTTTTGTTGACGGAAAACAATGGGACTATTGTGGTACTGTACTTCTTCTCCATACAGGCTGTATGATGTGACATTGTTTTCCTTCATCCTGGTGTGGGCGCATTTTCTCTCCGAGTTGCTTATCTTCCAAACCACAGACCTGTCTGCTGCTATCATTATGCCATTAGTTATTGCAGGTTTGTATATTATCAGCATGTATTTTACTTGACATTTAAAAAACAGTTAATTCATTTCATGTTATACCTTCAAAGTGTTTTGCATTTTATTAGTAAAGGACCTTTTTTTTGTATTTCAAGGATTAACTTTCTTAACTTTTTTTCTGCAATGGAAGTTTTTGGGGGCTAAGAGCTTTAGATGGACTTCTATTACACCATGCTGATGATACTGTTTTTTGTTTTTTTCCAGAACTCAGCTTACTCAAAAAGGTTGTTTTAGTAGTTAAGCAAAAAACTGTTGTAGTAAACTTTTATGTATAATTATAAATACACCCTAAAATGTTAACAACTAAGAAAACATTTCATTTTAAAGGTTCCAGCAAACAAACAATTTTGTGTTTTTAAAATCAGAGTTCACTGAAATTCAACCATTGCATGACATGGTTGCTTTTATATAGTAAGAAGTGTTTAGGTAATAAGTTAACATTATGATGACTAATTTGTTTAACAAACATACCCACTTTTCACTTCACAAAGTCGAATTCAAAACAAAATCAATAATTTCCCCAACAAACCATGGGCAAACAAAAGAGATTATCTTTTGTTGAACTTTCAAGTTAATCCCCATTCATACCGAGACGAACACAGAAAGCTCACACACATTGTACAGTGCTTTCGGTGCATACAAACTAAGAGTGAATGCGTGGACGCTCGTTTCTTGTGTTGACATTGATTCAATAGGCAACTCTGTGCTATAACCAGTCGGACTCCGTCCGCGACCGGTCGCCTGTCGGTCGGGTGACGGTCGCATAAAGCCTTAATGACGTGGACCCTAATTGTCCCTAATTCAATCTTTTTGAAATCCCTTATTCAGTTACAAACTATGGCTGTGCGAATTGCCTGTTTATCAGTTTTCTTATATGCCTTTTGTAACATATGGAATGTTAAGCTCAGTCTCACTAAATGGTACTTTACAACCAATTATCAAGTGTAAAATGTGATACATTTATTGAAGTGAAAGGAAGGATATTCATATAATTCAAACTCAACTAAAGTGCTATAGCATTGATCACATAAATCTTCCATAAATAGGAGACTTCACTCACCACAAAGTACTGTACTGATGTGTGGGTTATAGTAATTAAATGTGCAAATATTAGTAGAATATTGTCACATGTAGTTGGTTGGGAAATATTGTAATAGTGTAGCTGTTTATGAGGAAAATTTTACATACCTGTATTTCCTCACTAAATAAAATTTTGAAAGCTTCTGGTGGTTCATGGCTCTTTCCCTTTTTGAGAAAAAGACAAAAAAAAACCTTTTCACTATATGGAAGTCTCATTTGTTATATTGATTCATGTGTACGCTTTGCAATTATTTCAACATTTTGTTTTGTTTTGTTTTGTTTAATGATCTTTTAAAGGTAGACACTTTCTTTTTCTTTTGCAGGCCTATCCATGGCTTTAATGGTGGCTGGTTATTGGGTAATATTTAACGAAAACAAGGATGAAGTCAAGAAACCAGTGAAGCAAAAGGTTGCACCAGAGAGCAAGAAGAAGTTATGATGTCTACCTCTTGAGAAAAGCTAGGAAATTTGCACTTGCAATTTTAAGGTGACAGGTGGGAAGAAACAGGTCCTGTAAATCTTTCACAAATATCATTATGTATAAGTAGAGTATAGTGTTTCTAGTTTAAACAGGAAATGTATGTGATGGGTTCGGAAATGGACAAATGTCATGTTTTAATAATGCTTTAGTTACTACATGTTTGACAAGAGGCTGTTATAATAGTATAAATATAGTCTTAAAGTAAAGCCTTCAAATGCTTTTAAAGAAATTATGAATTAATTGAATCATTGACTATAGCCAATAAATTGTATTAAAGATCATTTTTATGCTCATAAAAACTAGAGCATATATGAATTATTGTAATGTTATGAACATTTCTACATTTACTTGAGGATGATCAGAAAAAAAAACATTTAATGTATTCAGTGTTGTACAACACCTTGATAGCATTTGTACTGTAAACCTAAATGTGAGGAAGGTGTGTAGACAGACTTTGACAACAAATAATTAGTTTTTGTGTATCTTCTACTGTATTAAAAATGATTTAAATAGTCAAATGTCTCATCAAAATAATTAATTTGTTAAAATAATTATATTTTATGTCTTAATATGCAAATATTTATGCAAATGTTCGACATTTAAAAAGAGACTTTTTTTATTATCTGAATATTTTTAAGAGCAAAGTTTTACAGAAAATATTTGATCTCAACAGCCAGCAATATTAAGATATTTTCATGATTTTCAGTAACTGAAATTTACGAGAAAAATTACAATAACAGTTGGAGCTGTCTACCCTTTTCATCAATTAAAATTTGTGTACCTTTTGGTATTTTGATCAGTTTGTAATTAAAAACTAAACATAGTTTTACTTGCTGTTTACTCGTTAATACTCAATGTGGTATGGAAATTAGATAGAAAACCTCTAGCTTTCAAAAGGCCTTTGATGTCATCCCATATTTCGTTCAGTTGCATAGGTTGGGACTTAATTGCAATTAATGGTAAAAAAATTCACTGTTCTGAATAAAGTTGTCAAAAATCTTCCCTGAAAAATCACAACAGAAATACTATCAATGCAGTGAATACATCTTTATATACTTTCCTCTTTCTCTATTAATGTACTTTTTATTGCACAACTACATGGGGACATTTTTAGAGCACATATTTACCACATATAATGTTGTTTGCTCTAGAAATCTATTTTTTTAAATACTTTAATTATATATTTTTTTCTTCCCGCAAATTCCCAATTTTCCAGTGGTTATAACAGCTGGAAACATATATTGTTTCCACTAACACCTTGTCAGTCTTTCATTACAAAGAACGACTTTTGATGCCTCAAGTCATTGAGAAGAAACGTAAGGATGAACAAAGTTACCAGGAAAAAAGCATACCCTGTCATTAAAGTCCATAATGTAATATTTATAGCTTTGCTTTTAATACGCCCCTATTCATCACTAAAACATTAGTTCAAGTGAAGCATCTGATATGAAAGAGGACTTCAAAAGAAACAGACAGAAACTACCTCAATATCTGTTTCTATTAAGAGATATTCAGGTTTAAAGTTCTGTTTCATTACTGTAGAAATGATTGGTGTAGAAAAGTTTACTGTAGTACATTGGTGCCCTTATCCTTACCTTCTTAACAATGTAAACGATTCCAATATTTCATTTTTTATTGGCTTGCATCAATTTACTTTCTTCCTTTTTGTAAGGCATTAAGATTTTAGAAGCCTACCAGTAAAACATTGCAAGTGACTGAATGGAGGTTAAGAATCCAAATATTTTCATCATGCACATTGTTGCGATTATTTTCCACTTTTATCATTCCTTTAAATTCTAAAAACCTTGCTACTTTGAATTATTCCAAATCATCGAAGTGGCTATTGAGTTCGTCTATAACCAGGCATTGATATATATTCAAATTGTTGATACTGTGGTGTAAAATTCTTTCCTTGGATTTCAAGTTTGACTGAAGCTATCATGTGACAACAACAACAATTGAAAACACAACATTTAGGGACAGACACGGTAGTTTATACCTGCATTTTCCCATCAATCACCAGGGGTGACTGCCAGGTTCTGCTAAACACAATCATGTGACTGCTTTGTGCTTTATTTGAAAGAACTCTCATGACTGAAATCAAGTGGATTTACTTGCAAAGTCTAAGGATGGATTGTACAAGGTCACTTGGTACTAGAGTGTGTATTTAAATGAAGTCTTCAGTACTTGAAATTGTGTGCATTGCCAGTGATATTCTTGTGAGGCATTTCAAATACAACGAAAAGTGAGAAACATACACTTACACTATAGGTAAGACCACAAGCAACTACACACAATGCAATACTTGTGCATAAACTATCATCATGTAATAATAGCATTTACACTTCAGTTTTTGCTATTGGATGTTTTTAATTCAATAAATCGTAGCTGAGATTATGCTTTGCAAAATGTACATTCATTTCAGTTAAAAAAGAAGGCACTTTGGGTAGCAGTTGATTGATTTTTTCTTGTCAAGTAATGTGATGTCATCATATGATGTTAATGTGATGTCATATCATATTATGTTAATGTGATGTCATATCATGTTAATGTGATGTCATATCATTTTATATTATATTAATGTGATGTCATATTATGTTAATGTGATGTCATATCACCTATTAATGTGATGTCATATCACATGTTAATGTGATGTCATATCATATTATGTTAATGTGATGTCATATTATCTTAATGTGATGTCATATCACATGCTAATGTGATGTCATATCACATGTTAATGTGATGTCATATCTATCATATTATGTTAATGTGATGTCATATCACATTATGTTATTCATGATCATGTTATAAGCTACTCCAGATGTTTTATAAAAGTGCTAAAAATTATAATTATCTTCCATACCTTATCACCTAGATCGAGACTGATGAAACATGACCATGTTCATTTTCAAGAGGTTTCGGGCTATTCACTTGTAAATTATATTTTAATATATATATATATACATATATATATATATATATATATATATATATATATATTTATATTTGTATATATATATATATATATTTATATTATATATATATATTATATATATATACATATTATATATATATATATACACATTTATATATATATATATATATATTGCTGGGTTATTTTATATGGTTTTAGGTGCATTTCTCACTATTTTGTATTCATTTTATACTGATCTCCACTGGGATGTAATCAATATAATTCCTGCTTGTTTATTTCAAGCAGATTATTACATTTTTTGAATCTATGTGCTTTATTGACTTTCTTTGTAGAAAAATACATCACGTGATCCTGGGGATGAACGATGGGGAAATATATCCCCAACTTTATAACCTCCACTTTTGGGAACCCTTAATACATACAATTTTTCCACATAGTTAAGTGTGTGATTTTTTCAATTGCCTCTCCTCTTTTTGGATGGATCTACTCTACTGATTATATGGGTCATACCACCTACTTGACTAGGGGGCACGACCTCATAGGGGCACGACCTCTTAGGGGCACGACCTCTTAGGGGCACGACCTCTTAGGGGCAAGACTTCTAAGGGGCACGACCTCTTAGGGGCGCGACCTCTTAGGGCGCGACCTCTTAGGGGTGCGACCTCTTAGGGGCACGGCTTCTTAGGGGCACGACCTTTAGGGCGTGACCTCTTGGGCGCATGACCTCTTAGGGGCACGGCTAAGAGGTGCTTAGAGGTGACTAAGAGGTGCTTTTGATTTAAGGATAAAGTCTACTGCCCAAAATCTCCTCAGTCTGTTAGTCTTATTTCTGTTGTATCCATTAAAACTTTTCCATAGATTTTAAGTCATTTTGGGTCATGAAAAACAAGTCTTCAGAGCTTAAAGGAGACATAAAGTCTGATACAATCATTATTGCATATGATACAGGATACAAATCTTGACCAACTACCAAAAACAGCAAGTCAAAAATCTTATTTTAATTTTAAATTATTCATGTTTGAAGTTGACACATGAAGGCTGCCATTTTGTTCAATTCTGTATTGAAATATTGTGCATGACACCTAAATTCCCAAATAGAGGAAATTCATCACGTAACTCTAACTCAAATGGACTCCATTTTGCAGGGCAGCGGGTCGTTGCGTTTCACAAGTCGGAAGCGTGGACAACGTCTGAAATATTAACATATTCTCTGTGGAGAATGTCCACATATGAAAACACTCTTTAAAAAACAATAACCGCCCTTCGCCTTGAACCGCTCAATCGGTGACCCATTTGGTTTTACATGCAATTACAAAGGATGGTGAACGCGAAAATGTGTTAAGAGACTATGTACTGTCAATTCTTTTTAAATATGGGCTCACCGACTTCTCCATAGTAATTTCAACAGTGAAGCGCCGCCCACCGTGGGGTTCACCGTCTGCACAATCGCACCTTTCTGAAAGGGATAACAAACATTTCAGGAACTCAAAAAAGAACGCATTCATTACAATTTGTCCTTGACTGTTGAGTAATATCAACACGTCAGTATTGTAATTCATGCTAAGATTTACGGGCTTTATACATACCCTTTGCGGAAACAATGTAACCTCCTTCAGCCCCCCCTCCATACCCCGCACTCTCAGAAATAAATACATCAAACACGCCAAATATTTCTCGACTAAATACCTGCCTTCTTACAATACAAAGATGTAGCCCCATTACAATAACTATTCTAATATCTCGTTTGTTTTTGTTTTTTTACAATTTCATCCTGCCCTTCACTAAGATTCTTCTTCTCCTTTAACATTTCTCAAATCCCCTGCCCTTTCCCTTCATATGAATAATATGATCTCCACACCTTCCCAATGCTTGTAATTTATTTCTAAATTTTAAAACTAAAGAGACATTTATGCCGATAAATTAAAATAACTTCATTATTTCATAATAATATTTTCTTTCAGCCTTAATTGACACACATTATCATCACCATTTCTCAGACAATCATGGACAAAAGTCTTGATCCCCCCCCCCCCCTCCCACCCTGTTTTAATCGTTGGAACTTGACTTTGACCTGCTAGTTTTAACATTCACTTCCAACAGTGAAGTACAAGGGGTGAAGAAGAAGGATCAAATACTTTTGTCCATGATTGTATATCCTTCCATGTTTTCTATGCCCTTCTGGTTTTCACCCCAAAGCAATAGACCTTTTCAAACCGAGTTTAGCCGAACGTGATTTCTTCAGTCCATCCATCCATGTTCATTTGTAGTAGGCGCCTTTTCCATGCGCCCAGAATGCTGCCCCAAAGTTCAGTAAGTAATACATGATTAAAAAAGAAAAGTCTTGAGACGTGTTTTGAACTGTCCAAGTGAACTGGCATGGCGAATGTGTGAAGGCAAAGAGTTCCAAACATGGGGTGCTGCAGCTGAAAAAGCCCTAGAACCAGCTTTGGTGTTAGTTCTGGGTTCAGTCGGGAAGTTTTCAGAAGAGGAGCGAAGGGATCGTGCTGGTGTATAAAGTTTCAGACTGTTGGATATGTATTCAGGTGATTGATGTATCAGGGATTTGTAGACAATAAGACATGTTTTGTATGAAATTCGCTGTGACACAGGGAGCCAATGCAATTTGTTGAGCAAGGGTGAGGCATGATCACGACGACGTTTCCTGAAGATAAGCTTAGCAGCTTTATTTTGGAGTTTTTGTAGGCGATTTACATTTTTCATGGTAATACCATTCAAAAGGGAATTACAGTAGTCCAAATGTGATTCAGTACTGCTGGAGGAACCTTTCCTTTATTTTCCAACCAATCAGGTGCAGCTTTGAGGAAAAAATGAAAGCAGCAAAACGCGCGCGTATTTCCTTCATGTATAACGCACGTATGATACGTGCTCTTGAAAACATTTTTTCACACGCTTGGTCCCATACTGTGCGCGAATTGTGCAGTCGGCCAAAATTCCTCCAGTATTTTAATGGTTAATAAGATTCCTCCAGTATACAATTAGTCCATTATGGACACGTGAATCTCGGCCATGTGACATTATTTAAATTAGTTATCCGGAAATTGCCGATTCAGATTTGAAAAGGTATATAGCGCAATCATCATCTATTTCTCTTCTTGAAAAACTGTCCAATCCAGTTCCATCTTCTTCGTCTTATTTCATCACTTACTCTTTGTATTTCTGCTATCTCTATCACTCCTTCGTTCGTCACCATTTGTTGCCATCTGATTTTTTTAAAATCTTTCCTAAACATTTGAACTGGAAGGTGTTTGGCTTCTTTTGATCTCCTTTGTCAGTTTTTCAGCTTCCATGTTTCACATCCATATAATAGTACGGGTCTTGTCTTTTCTGCCTGTACAAGATTTTCATATTTCTTCCAAAGTCCAATGCTGGCGAAAATCCATACCTTATTTAATCCTCCTCTGGATGAATGCTCCTCTAGCTTTGGCCATTCTGTTGTGGATGACATGTTTTTTTATTTTATTTTTATTTTTGTGATGTATGACAGGAATGACAGCTTTAAACTCTTCTTAGATAATAATCTCAGCTGAAAGAGTTTCTACTATAGAAAATAATTATAATGTCTAAGCTAGGTAGTGATTGACGGTGAATATTTCAAACAGTTTTTTTTTCTGTTGCCCTTCAGAGAAAATACACGAAAGTTTAAATTTATATTAAGGAAACCGAAGTACATTAAAATTTGTTAAAAATCCATGAATGATTGGCAACTAAGATGCCTTTTTAAAATATATGTTATGATGTATGACAGAAATTACAGAGATAAATCCTTAGCTTAAATCTTTAGAATGTCGTTCAAAGAAATTTTACTATAGAAAATTATACCTAAGCCAGGTAGAGGTGGGAATTCATTTTACTTAAAATAAAATACATTTTAGTGTTTGAAAGTTCAAATGAAATAAAATGCAGTAATAATTTTGAAAGGCCAAAGGACGATTAACAATTGAGATGCTTTTTATAATGAAGTGCGTGATGTATGGCAGTTTAAGCTCTTCTTAAATTATATTCTTTAAATGTCGTAAAATAAATTTTACCATTGAAAATTATTAGAATGTCTAAACCAGATAGAAGTTGAAATTCATTTGAAATAAAATAAAATTAAAAATAAATGATTAGATAAAAATATTTTTTAAAGATCTAAGGACGATTAGCGAGTCGAGATACTTTTAAATATACTTTGTGATGTATAACAGGGATGACAGCTTAAACTCTTTTAAATTAAATTCTTAGCTTAAATTTTTAAATATCATTCAAAGAATTTCTTTTAAAGAAAATATTTTGATTGTCTAAGGTAGTATTTGTCCGTAAAATTCAAAGTAGTTTTTCTATTGCCCTCCGTCAGAAGATATACACGCAAGTTGAAAGTGACTAAAAATAAAATAAAACATTAACAATTCTTAAAGGTCTATGAATGATTAGCAATTGAGATTCTTTTTAGAAATTTATTTTGTGATGTATGACAGGGATGAAAGCTTACGCTATTCAAATTTTACAATACATTTTAAAGAAATCTTGCTATGGAAAATGATTAAAATATCTAAGCCAAATAAAAGTTGAAATTTAACTTTTAAATAAAATAAAATATATTTCAGTGTTCGCAAGATCAAATAAAATAAAACACATTAACAATTTGTCAAGGTCTGTTGACGATTAGCAATTGAGCTCAGACACTTTTTCAATTAGATTTTCAGCTTAGTCTTACTGTAGAATATCGTTCAAAGCAATTTTATTGTAGAAATTTTTAGAATGTCTACATCAGTGTTTAACCGTAAAGATTCAAAACAGTTAGGCTGTTGCCCTCCGTCAGAGGATATACACGCAATTTGAAAATTAATTTTAATAGAATAAGATATATTAACAATTTTGAAAGGTCTAAGGACGATTAGCAATTAAAATGCCTTTTTAAAACATATTTTGTGATGTATGGCAGGGATTGAAATTCAAACTCTTCTTAAATTAAATTATCAGCTTTATTTATTTGTTTATTTAAATGTCTTCTCAGCATGTGTAAGCCAGATGAAGTTGAAATTTATTTTAAATAAAACCAAACCTATTAAGTGTTTGCAAGTTTAAAAAAAAATTGAAGACATGAACAATTTTGAAGGTCTATAGACGATTATCAATTGAGATGCTTTTTTAAAATATATTTTGCGATGTATGACTAAATTCTCAGCTTAAATTCTTTGAATGTCGCTCAAAGAATTTCTAGTAGAGAAAAAATGATTAGAATGTCTAAGCCAGATAGCTTTTGACGGTAAAGTTTTTTTGTTGCCCTTCTTCAGAAGAAAAACACCCAAGCTTAAATTTATTTTAGATAGATAAATTGAAATTAAAAAATTTGAAATAAAATCAACATTTTAAAGGTCTATAGATGATTAGCGATTGAGATGATTTTTGAAATATATTTTGTAATGTATGACAGAGACGACAACAACCTAAGCTCTCCTTAAATTACATTCTCAGCTTAATTAATTTGAATGTCTTCTAAATTCTTCTTCTTCAATTACCTTTTTATCTTAACTTCTTTGAATGTCGTTTTAGTAATTTCTACAATAGAAAATGATTAGAATTTCTTGAGCTCGCTTGGGCTGTGAAATCCATCAAAATTTCATTATTTCCGGGATTTTTCTAAAATTTTGTAGGTCTTCAAATTTCGTAAAATTTTCATAAAATATCCTTAATTTTCGTGAAATTTGCTTCAAGTTTGTAAAATTTCCTTAATCTTCGTAAAATTTTCTTTAATTTTTGGGTATCTGCGCCGTGAGGGTTCATGTAACGTGTACGCATCTTGTTTCTCAAGCCATGTTTGGACTGCTCCTCAAGAACATCTTTCATGATACGTACAGGACGCAGAGATTGTTATAAACAAAAGGACCGGTGGCTGCAGTACCCTGAAAGCTAATAAAATTCAATCACTCGCACTCTTCTCATTTAGTAATGAAGTAGCTGTCATAGAGAGAGTTGAATACACAATTACAATGACGGGGTCGTCGCCTGCGTATTCGGTTATGATAGTACAAATGCTATCACGAAACGCTTAATACGACCCGGACGAGAACACAGGTACGACGTACGGACAGACATAACATCGGCAACCAAGTCAATGTCCACGGCCTTTGATAACCAGTTGTGGTGCACTGGCGTGTCTACCCACCGCAGGATTGAACCCGGGGCCTTGTGGTCTGTAGACAGGTATGATAACCGCTACACCACAGTAGGTAGATAGCTGTCATAGCAAACATATCAGCACCTTTAGCGACTTTAAGCAATTTTCTATAAAACATTACATGCATCAGTGCTTGTTTAAGAGGGCGTGTGATTCATCATGACGACGAGAATATCTGCGACGAAAAAAGAAAACGTGGAAAAAAAACCTTCAAGACATTTACGATCCATCACGTTCCGCTGGTTTCGCCGACAAGCTACACGCAGTGGTCTAGAAACGGATTTCAAACCTAAACGAGGAGCAGTCCAAACATGGCTTGAAAACAAGATACGTACACGTTACATAAACCCTCACGGCGCAGATATTCAAGAAATCGCAATATCGTGAACGGCATCAACGAGCAATGGCAAGCTTACTCTCGAGATGGCTTTCGACGCGCATCGATGTGTTTTCAAAATATGCTTGGGCCATCCCTCTGAAAAACAAAGCAGGAGCGTCGCTCCTTGTTGCATTTAAAAAATGTTAAAAGAGGCTGGAAATTTACCGCTGAAGCTGCAGACAGACAAAGGGTCGGAATTTTGCAACCGCCAGATTAAAGCATTTTTGAAAGAAAAAGGCGTCAACTGTTTTCGACGGAAAAGATCGTGCAAACGCAAGAATGGGAATTAGGAGTATTTGGTCAAATGGTACGGTATTCCCAAGACATTTAATAATTGGGTCAATGACGTGATTAAATTCTAATATGTGACAGACAAAGCCTTCATTATCGTAAACGTCATTGTCATGGCCAAATATTTTTACATAACGCTACCCAGCAATGGGACCATGGATGTGTTTCCCGACAACACGGTCACCGAGTACAAGAACAAACTACCGAGACCTTTGCCTTTGGACGGCGAATGGGAAGTCGGACTAGTCGAGTGCACGTACCTGTACTCGTGGTTTCTAATCTGCAACAAAACCAGCAAGTTTTACTTCAAGGATTTGGCTGGTTGGCGACGCACTCAAACTGGAATCCCGTGGAATTTACTTTGGATAAAGTCGTTTTAAAACGAACAGGCGATCTTTGACAGAACATATCTGCCAACAGTTTTAAATCAAAGAGACGTCTTGCGTTTCAACGGTGTCAATAACAACGGTCAAATGAAACTACGCGCCTGTCCTAAATGTGAAGTGAAACTGGAAGGCAAGATCACGCAAACATTCGGTGTGTCGGACCCACATATGCTGACGAGCGAATGGATATGCGGATGCTATCCGTGGCTGAAGCATAACGTTCACCAATCGTTTGTGTTTACAGACATCATCACATCCCATCCGGTGGGTTATCACGAAGTACCATTGTTGAAGAATTTCAGTGTCACAAATCTTCCTGATTTTGGCTCGCCTGTAAACGTCGTACCTCCACTCGTCCCTACTACCCCGTCAACAGGAACCCCATCGACACGATCGAGATTGCCCTCCACGACGGTACGGGACAAAAAAATCCGTTTACGTCGGGACGTACCATCGTCACGCTACATTTTCTGAAAATGATGAGAAAACACATTCATAACCCATGATGTTCGCTTAAATAATGAATCAACATAAGATACTTTGTTTAGATGTGCACAATGTGTTTGTAGATGTCCATGGTATTATAGGATAAGGGATGAAAGACTTTGATATCAAATAATTATATTGGTCGATTTCATACATAAGAAAATTATGTCATTTTTTAACCAATCAGATTGGTCAATATATAATCGCTTGATGACCATAAATGAGTAGTTAGAAGTCACTACACAGCCGCTGACCAATCAGAAGCCGGCTTTGCTATAACGTCATAGCTTTGCCGTAATTTGCTTCTGATTGGTCAGCGTCTGTATAGTGGCCCCTGAGATTTTTTCATCCGGGTCATCGGATTGCGTCAGAGGATGGGAGGGTTTTCAGGAAACTGTCTGAGAAGTGTTGTTTGCGGTGAATTGACAGTCATTTTGGAGAAGACAGAGAAACCCCTTCACCAGGGGGAGGGTTTTCCGTATGAGGAATGTTATTTGCGGTGAGTTTACGGTCATTTTGGAGTGGTTCTGATCAATTTGTGTGGTTTAGGTATCTAGGTTCTCTGGGAGTACTATGAGTCCATACCGTTTCTATACCGTCAGTGGTGTCTGGGGGTCGTCCTGCTCACCTCTTGGTGTAAGACAAGAAGAACAAAAATTGGCTATAGGTCCCCACAGGGTACGTTACCCTGGGATTATCGACTCAAATTGGGGTATTATGGTCACCATATAACTCATTGTCGCCCATTTCAAAACAATAAACTATGATAATCTGTTGATTAAAAGTTTAGATTTGTCAACGAGTTTAAGTTGATTAAACTATAAAGGTATCAATAATATAGATAAATCGTCATGTCACGATTATCGATAATATCGTGATAATATTGACACAATTTACTGAGTCACATCATTCAAGAAGACATTGTACTTGACAATTGAAAAACATTTTTTTCCTGATTCTGATTTTTTTAACGGTGTGATTTGAGAAGAACTTTTTTGAAACATGTATGATTTGAGAACGTAATTTTATTTTCAAATCTTATTGACTCTGCACAGGAAGCAAAATTTGATTAGACATTTTTTTGAAAACGTGAATGATTTGAGAAGACGTTTTTTCTGAAACTCAACATTTGAGAAACAATTTTTCTGAAACACTGTCATTTGAGGCAGTTTTTGCTCAAATATTTTTCATTTAAGAGGATAGAACTGCGTTTTTACAACCGAAATGGGTCTACCGGGGCTTAAAGGTATGAATAACAGGACAAACTAGGTTTTTAACGGGCAAAATTGCGTCTACGGGGGAATGACAGGACAGAACTGCGCTTTAACGCGAAAAAAATGGGGTCTACGTGGGACTTGTTCCAAACCATGTCCCATATTCTCCCGTTGCTGTAGTTGAAAGCAAAACAGAGCGAGAAAATAGTATGTATCCGTGTACGTGTGTATTATGTTGTTTGTTAACATCGACCAGACTAAGATTGTCTGGAGAGAACCGCCATGACGGCGGAACATCGACGAACTTTGCGCCATGCTTATATAATTACTTAAACCTAATTTCGTCACAGAGTTATATTGCCCTATGCGAGGTTGGCGGAAATTCAGTCGTATCAATGGTAAACAAGGTGTGTGTTTCCTTGTGATTGTAAGAGTGTACTTAACATGAAAAGCATGTCTTTTACACTATGAACCATCTTCAAGTATGCATCCCCTAAATCAATCAATATCAATGTTAAAACTTAAACGTGTAAAAGTGTTATGCTAAAAATTATACCGCCGACATCAAACGTCGATCTCTATGCTTCATGCCTGTTTCGCAGGCGAGACAAAATCAACATGAAGCCAAACTATAACATAATTCTATGAAGACAAAAAGTTACATATATACGTACTGATGATAAAGTAATGCGTTTGCGTTCAACTACACTGACACAAGATCCGTTCTGTCCAAAGCCTGAACTAGAAATGAACATCTAACAATCAACAGCATTTAAGATAAATATTCATACACGCGATGTGATTGGTCACTTGCTCTACCGCGCATGTTCCACAGATGAGCATGACAATGCAATGTACGATATTGTCTATATAGGGTAACTGACGTCATTCCACTTTGGTCACTTTTTCTAACACAATCAGAATGGATTCACAGGTCATCGATCACATCAAGGACATCTAAACAAAGGATCTTTATCACCAAAGCCATCACCAAGGAATATCGATTGATCTACGCAAAACGCGTCGTTCAGCCCGATCTCACAAGCCGCCCGTATGGGTGTTAAACCCTTCATCCCCTCCTGTTCTCGTACATGGAACGGACAGGCTCGTCTACGACAAACGGGTGATTAAACTAGACCACACTATCATCTGCTGAATGCCAATATTAGCAACCAAGTATCCGATAAAACCCTAATGAGGGCGGAAGGTGGGGAAAGAGCTACCATGGCCTGCCTCCTACGGTATCCTGCGTTGGCTGGAAAAGGTACATTTACCCTACAATCACATGATGACGCACTCAGTCAGGAAATGATATACACCTTGTTAAAAGGACTCTATGGAACAATTGAGACTATCCTGTGATGGAAATCCGATGACGCAAGATGAGAAATCTCAGGGGTCGCTATACAGACCCCGACCAATTAAAAGCCAACGACGGCTTTGCTATGACGTCATAGCAAAGCCGGCTTCTGACTACCTACATGGCAAATGTCTCTTAATTCTTATATCCCAAAAATATTTATAAAGTAGGGGCCGGGCAGTGACCAACAAAGTGGATAATTTACAACTCAAGGCTTTAAATTTACAGCTCAAGGCCTCAAATTCAGTCTGCCCCTGAAGATGAGGAAATGGTATTTTCTTCTAACAATTGGTATATGAATGCAATGAATACGTGGGAAACTTGATTTTAAAACATGACATTCTTTATTATTTATTTCAAAACAGGACTCAATAATTGCAGAATCATATAATCATAAACAGGCATAGGAATTTCCTGAAAGAATTTAACTTTCCCAGTTGAATGCTTTTTTCCAGTTTAGAGGGTAAATTTATCAACACTAAATTGGTCAAATTGAAGGACAACGCAAAATTATTGGAAATTTTGATGAATATTTGCAGATTGAGGAAAACTTACTGGAAATTAAAGAAAGCTTCTTGAAAATTAAGAAAAATTGCCGGCAGTTTCCCGTCAAATATGTTTGAAAACGGGGCACAGATTTTTCTGGGCTTCCCCCACTTATTTTGAAATACGGCAGCTATGACATACGCAGCTATGCCATATACTGCAGTATGGCATAGCTGATGGTCACATTTGACTATAATATTATGGTCAGTTATTTTGGTCAAACTTTGATTATGGTAAGGATTGGTGCACAGTTAATCATCTTATGGTCAAATTTGACTATTCCTTTTTTAGAATGGCCACCAGCTATTGGAAATTAGGCCTAAAACTATTATTGTTTTTTGGACAGGTGGAATGTGATTTGATGTCCCAGTGTAAAAAATGTTCCTAATGGGAGTGAATATGTTTGGATGATTAAAGCCAGGCCCATCGAGAGTGGAGAAAGGAGTGCCTAGTAAAGTCAGCCTGACAAGATTATTTAGAACACTTAAAATCTTAAAATTGCTTAATGTAAGAGTGATTATTTAATTTATCTAGAGAGTTATAAAACTAACTTTATTCTTGTATTTGATTGGTCTTAAGTTTTAAGGTCAAGGGTTTTCAGTTAAGCGGGAGTTCTAGTTTATTTACATACCAGCTTTCTAACAGCATTCTTTATCATACTTCAGTTCTGTAGTTAGGAATTTCAACTAGGCTTATTCTCTTTGTTACCACACACTCCTTTTGTTAATGCTTTTATGAAGGGTTTTCGTTATCTATGTTTAATAAAATGTTGGGCAGTTACCCCACGCCATCCAAGCAATAAAGAAGTGAATCTTAAGAGGCGTATATTTCGTTTTCTTATAAGTGGTGGCAGCGGTGTCTGTGGCCAATAGGTCCAGGAAAAACAGACGAAGACATGAAGAAATTAATTGCAATTTAAGTTGTTCGAATTTTGGAGAGAAAACTGTAAGTTGCTTACAACGATATTGAATTGCGTGGGACTGTTTGAACTTCAAAATGTCATGTTCCTGATTTTGATATAGTGTTGAGCAATTTACCAAACGAATCAATCGAGTAGTCAAATAACTGTTTGCTGCCGAATCGACAATTTCATGCCAAATATTTACCGCCTGCCCACTCTGACGTGCTAATATGTTTGAGAAATACCTACGATCTCAGCAAAAGGTTTTCTCTGTGGTGATATCGCATATTTGAATTTAATATTCACATTTGGTATCCTGTTCTGTGTACTTCCGTCATATACATATTATATATTATATGGTTCCATGAGTTGATAGAATTATTTGACAATCGTTATCCGTTATAGACGCCATTTTGGAGTATTGTAATGTACTTGATGTTCTCGTATGACGATTTCAACCAACACCCATGACATCTTTATGTTCCAGATATGATTACATTAACTTATTTGTCCAATTAATATAAAAGTAAACTTCAATGTTGAGCTGTTGAGTAAAATTGAAAAATAACATGGACGGAGTATCTAAAATCGGAAAATAACGTAAGAGTATCAGAATCCAAAAATTCGGATATTGGACGGTGTGTCGACAATTGGAAAATAAATGTTGACAGCATATCGAAAATTGGAGAAACCGTAATAAATCATCGTAGATTGGAAATACCGCAAAACCGGAGAAGCTGCAACGATTATACTATTATTAAAAAGGAAGACGTATAAAGAATTCAGCTATTCGCTATAGGAGTGATTCCTGAGGAATTTATTGGGAAGTTTTTACGTGCAAATATTTATCAATGTTGCTGATTTAAGACAAATTTGCAGACGAAGCTCCTCGAATTTTGAAGTTGGAAATTATTTCAATATAATTGGTTATGTGTGAAAATCTTTGATATCGATTCTGGTTAATCATTTGAAAATATATTCGGATATCAAAGTTACAGAATTTAAGTGACGGACTTCATCATATTTCAAGTTTGTGATTTATTCTGCAATGCAGATATGTTCAAGGAGTGATTATGCAATTGTATTGCTTAATCAAATTATATTCATATATCTATTTGTGATACTCAACACGAACACTAAGTTTATATGTTGAGACAAAGACTTTAGAAATAGGGCCCACACGTAGATGTTGGTCGCATGCGTATTATACTTAATTATTTGGAAAATCCATGCATGGTGTATTATATTGGATATGTATCATTTTGGATATACTATTTAATAACTTGAGAGAGTAAGTGAAGTTTTCATTTATTTTATAATTCACGTTTGAGTATTTGATTATCTGATATCTATTTTGCTATTTTTTGTATTTTGACGGAATAGTTTCGTGTTAGCCTTACAAAGCCTAGTATATATTAAAACGTATTTCAAAATTTAATTAAAATTTTCAACAGTTTTTACTGTAGAAATTAAATCATTTGCAATTTATCAATATGCCAGATACTACACAAAAAAGTTCAAACCTAAGGGTAGAGTTACCATCCTGCTTTTCAGGAGATGGAAGTGAGGATTTTAGCCAATGGTGTAGAAGGTTAGAGGTAGCAGTTGAAACCTCGTCTGAATACACCAAAGATAATTTACATACACTTTTACCTGCTCGGTTAACTGGAGCAGCATTTAGTTTCTGGGACAGTTTACCAAATTCAGTCAAAGAAAAGTATAGTGACGTAAAAGACAAATTGAATACTGTTTTCGGACGAAGACAATTTCTTTCTTCTTTTCAAAGTTTTGTAAACGCGCGTCCGAGGTTTCAAGGAGAACCATTACAAGTTTATGGCGCGGAAATAGCTCGTTTAGTTGGGGAAGCGTTTCCTTCATATGACGAAAATGCCAAGAAAGGCGAACGTTTTCGTAGATTTGTTGCCGGTTTAAATCCGAATTTACAACGTAAAATACATGAACAAGGAGGCGACTCTTTCGAGGACGCTCTCCGCATTGCTTGTCGAATCGAGCACGCAAACGAGGCGAGTAAGATTTTTGATGCTAACCAAACTTCATTTGCACCAAATTTGATCCATAACACTAACTTCACCACAACACCTCAAAGTAAGGTGTATACCAGTGCCATTTCTGGCACATTTTCAGATATTCCAGGTGGTAAACCTTTTACTTCTATGCCTACTTTCAATTTGCCAAATATTGGTCATAGTTATGCAGAATATCATCCTTTGTCTTCGAATTTACCCACTACAGAGACACAATATTCTTCTACCCATAATTCTTCTTCAGGCGCTATTATAGGTGCAGTGGAGAAAAGTCATGAGACTTTGCTACAGAAAATAGGAGAATTATCTTCTAGAGTGGAACGACTGGAGGTTTCTCTCCAGAAGTCCAGCCGTGAACGATATTCACGTGACCATTCACACGATAAGCATCGTGACTACGGAAATAACTTTTCACGTCGCGAATCTTATTCCGACTTTAACAGAGGGAGAAACTATTATTCTCCGAGGCGAGATGGACAATATTCTTTGTCGCGGTCGCCGTCAAGATATCGTGACCAGAGTTCAAACCACTCGGATCGATACTTCCGAAGTCCCGAGAGAGGACGTACGGATTACCGAACACCCCCTAGAGAGAGCAGAAACCTGAGTGAGGCAAATAGTCCTCGAAATCCACAACCTTCACCATCAAGGTCAAACGATAGAGGTCAGAAAGTTCGATTTTCTGACCGTCACCATCAGTCATCATCCCATGACCAGGGAAATGCTTAGAAGTTGATATAGAGGGTCATATGTCAACTAAGAAAGAAACCCCGACCCAGACCATTGATGATAATATTTCAAAATTAGACATTTCATCTGTAAGCTGCTCAGAAGAGCCCCCTTTATCTTTCATACCCATAGTCTTGGAGGACGTCACTCTTGACGCCTTTGTAGATACGGGATCCGACATAAGCATAATATCCGAAGAACTTCGTTAGAAGATATCAACTTTAAAAAGGAGACCTATTAAGAAGTCATACCTTCTTGCTCGTTCCGTTACGGGAGAAAGTGTTGATTCACTTGGCTCGATATCAACAAATATTCGAATTGGTACACAGACTGTGACCACCGAATTTTATGTTGCCCGCAATATCAATCGACCCCTCGTTTTGGGCTGGGACTTCATAATTGCAAATGGTGGATGCATTGACACCGTTAAAGAAACTGTAACCATCTGTGGAGAATTTATACCTCTTTTAAAACATCAGAAATGCTCAGATCTCGTATGCAATGTTTCAGTTGCTGCGAACGTAACCATTTCTGCATGTTGCCAACAAAACGTGACAGTGAAACTTGAGTATCCTGCACATCGTCATACCAGATAATTACACTGGAGTTTTTGAACCTCACACTGACGCAGATATTCAACTCATTTTTGCCAAATCGGTATCTCCTGTTCAGAAAGGACTTATTCTAGCCAGGGTTCTTAACCCTAACCCGCACACGGTTGACCTCAAAGCCAACAAATTTGTTGGGAAATTCTTTTCACTCGCGCATGAGAATGCTGAGTATTCGATCGTCGAAAATGATGTCGAAAATGATTTCGACACAGAAATAGTTGTTGCAGGGGTAAAATCTGATGAAAAATCAGATAGCCAACAAATTGCGCCCTCTATAAAAACATTAACAAAGACAACTTAAGTCCTGATCAAGTTGTCGAAGTGGAGGCGCTATTGAAAGATTACGCTGACGTATTTACAGATCAGCCAGGTCGTACTCATCTAACATGTCACAAGATTCGTACTGAAGATGTACCTCCAATCAAGTTGCGTGCTTACCGCACAACGCCCCCTATGAAGACAGAGATACAAAAGCAAGTCAATAAGCTTCTTAGTCAGGACATCATCAAAGAAAGCTTCAGCCCTTGGGCTGCACCCGTAGTTATGGTGAAGAAAAAGGACAAATCTTACAGATTTTGTGTCGATTTTCGAAAGCTTAATGCTGTCACCATAACTGACTCTCACCCCATACCACGTGCAGACGATACCCTTGATGCTTTATCAGGGTCAGCATTATTCAGTACTTTGGACTTATCTTCAGGGTATTGGCAAATTGAGATGGATCCGATCGATAAAGAAAAGACAGCTTTCTCGACAGGATTTGGGCTATTTCAATTTAAGGTTTAAGGTTTTTTAAGGTTTTTTTAAGGGCTTACCAACGCTCCCCAGACCTTTCAAAGGTTAATGGAATTGGTTTTGAAAGGCTTACACTGGACAACATGTCTTGTATACTTAGACGATATCATAATTATTGGTTCAAGCTTTTCAGAGCATATGCGCAATCTGAAAGAAGTTCTCAACAGATTAAGATCTGCAGGACTTACCCTCAAACCAAGCAAGTGCAACTTATCTAAGAAAGAAGCACGTTACCTTGGGCATGTAGTTACCAAGGATGGTATCCAACCAGATCCTCAGACCACAGAAAAGATACGGAATTGGCCACGCCCACGAACTGTCACTGAAGTTCGAGCTTTCTTAGGATTGGCCCAATATTACCGCAAATTCATGAAGAATTTTGCTTCCATTGCAGCACCACTTCACCGGCTCACAAAAAGATGTAAAATTTGACTGGAACGAAGATTGTCAGCAAGCTTTTGACAAGCTACGACAATATTTGACTGAGCATCCGATCATGGCATTCCCTAATTTTAGTCATGGTTTTATGCTGTATACTGATGCATCCGGTACTGCGGTTGGTGCAGTACTTTGTCAGCACATTGATGGCAAAGAGCGCGTCATCGCTTATGCCAGTCACCTTTTTAACAGGACTGAAAAAAAATGGTCGACATACGATAAAGAGTTGTATGCCATTGTCTGGTCCGTCCGCCATTTTCGTCACTATTTGGCATGCAAACCTTTTACAATCATAACAGACCACAAACCACTGACTGGACTTAGAAAAATTCCAGTACAGGATGACAGAACTGGCAAGAGAGCCAGATGGGCCTTAGAACTTGATGCGTATGACTGGGTTGTGAAACATCGCGCAGGCAAAGCCCACACCAATGCAGACGCTCTATCTAGAATACCTCTTGCAGAGGAGAATCTGGCGTGTTATACGTCGATTTCAACGCAAACCCAAGGTCCTGATGAGGACAACGTAGATTTATCTGCTAGTGTACAAGTCCAGACTACGGACACTGTCACACAGACGCCGGAAACGATTCAAGTCACGCATGAGACGGCTGAAAAACAAACATTTCGTCTTGCAGCAGATCTCGATGAAATGAGATCTCGGCAGCACACCGATCCTGTCCTCAGAGAAGTCTTGAGATGGACAAGACACAAGAGACGACCACCTCGAGATCAATTAAGGGGGAAATCCAAGCATCTGCGACGATTATGGTGGGAATTCCCTCGTTTGTCTCTTATCGATGGCGTTATGTGTCGACGCATTAACCTACCCGGTAAAACGCTGCAGCAGACCGTCATACCTATGAGCATGACCCTATCTGTCATGCAAGATTTGCACGGCAATCCTTCTTGTGGTCATTTTGGTATTGACAAGACTTTCGAAAGGGCCAAGAATGTGTGTTTTTGGCCATACATGCGAAGGGATATAACTGCTTTCGTGAATGGCTGCCCTTCATGCGAGGCACGAAGGAATCCTATCCCATCCCTTAGAGCACCTTTACAGAGCCACGTGTCCAGCATACCTTTCGAGAAAGTGTTTGCTGATATAACCGAGTTGCCAATTACACCGAATGGAAACCGGTATGTCCTTGTAATCATGGACCACTTCTCAAAGTACGTGAACTTATACCCAATGAAAGACCAACGTGCAGTAACGGTAGCCCAGATTATATTTGACGAATACATGCGAGAAAATGGCTTACCAGAATATATACACACCGATCAGGGACGTCAGTTTGAGAGCGATCTCATGAAAGATTTGTGCACACGTTTGGGTGTGATAAAGACACGAACCACACCATATCACCCTGAATCCGACGGGTTAATAGAAAGGTTTAACCGTACTCTGAAAGATCAACTAGCCAAATACTTAATAAGCGGTGATAACAAGAATTGGGACGACTATCTATCTCAACTAGAAATAGCCTACAATTCGAGCAAACATAGTAGCACGTTATACACTCCTTATTATTTGGCACATGGCAGAGAACCAAGATTACCGCCTTCTGTCAAATTCGGAGTTCATGAAACTCATTCTAGTGCAACACCGAATACTCCTGCAGCGTATGCTGCATCACTCAAGTTTCGTTTACAGTCAGCATTTGAACATATTCATCAGACATCAGCAGATTCTCGAGCACAGCAACAATATTACCACTATCGGAAATGTCGCTACACACCATACGTAGCAAATGACCTAGTATGGCTTGACATGCCAACTAATCGTCGGATGAAACTAGAACCGAAATGGAAAGGACCATTCAAAGTCATCAAACCGATCCACAACAACTCAGATCCTTCTGTTGTATACCAGATACAAGATCTTACCAACAGCACCAAGCCACTTCAAATCGTACACCACAATCGCTTAAAACCGTATAGGTCTCCGTGGCGAGAACAACCAGTTGCTTCTTCTCAACCACGTCCTAACAATCTCACACCATCCTTCACAGCGCTTTCAGGATCGTTGCCATTTTACCCTCCACGAGCCACAACTCATACTAATGAACCAGTTGTGCACCAGCCACGAGTGGATAATGTGCAAGTGCCCCACTCCCCACCGAACCCAACCTTGCGTTCTCGAAGGGACCGTCCCATACGTATTCCTCGATATCTCTCAGATTATGATTGTACATGATTCAATTACGTCATTTGTAAATAGCCAACTATACGACTATTATACTAATATATTAAACTTAATACGAAAATGGTTTTGATAACAATAATTGTCGTTACCGTGACTCCATATTTAAATCAATGTGTCACTTGCAAAACTTACACAATGTTTGGGTGTTTATTTATTTCACTGATCATCTCATAAAGTAACATCTTCATTTAACTTTATACCGTTATACGCGATTTGCGATTTACATATTAATTTTTGCATATATTTCTGCGCGTTTTTAAAATTTGACTATCTTCTTCTTTGACATTTTGACTGACTCAGAACTTGACGAAATTGGATATCAGGGTATAATAATAATCTTGTAAATATGAAAATAATGATATAAAATCAAGGGTATTAAATATTTGTATTATAGTTATTAAGATAAAGAAACGAGGACGTTTCATTTGGAAATAGGGGAATAATGTAAGAGTGATTATTAAATTTATCTAGAGAGTTATAAAACTAACTTTATTCTTGTATTTGATTGGTCTTAAGTTTTAAGGTCAAGGGTTTTCAGTTAAGCGGGAGTTCTAGTTTATTTACATACCAGCTTTCTAACAGCATTCTTTATCATACTTCAGTTCTGTAGTTAGGAATTTCAACTAGGCTTATTCTCTTTGTTACCACACACTCCTTTTGTTAATGCTTTTATGAAGAGTTTTCGTTATCTATGTTTAATAAGATGTTGGGCAGTTACTCCACGCCATCCAAGCAATGAAGAAGTGAATCTTAAGAGGCATATATTTCGTTTTCTTATACTAACATCCAGAAAATTCAAAATTTGTTTTTGTGCTGACTTAATAAATGCACACTTTGGAATACAAAAGACATGGATCCCTTACCCTTCAAAATCAATTCGCACCCCACCCCCTTCCCCGTCAGACCTTCATTATTTGGCGGTTGGGGTACATTTTGTTCCCGGGCCCCTTCCTTTGGTCCCCATGCTCCTACGCCACTGTGTTGTTTCCTTTGCAAAAAATATAAAACATTACTTGAAAATGTTCATTATTTAGAGATTATTTCTAGTGATTGGGATTTAGTACAAACAAGCAGCATGCACAGAACTTGAAGACGATTGCAAGATTACAAGATTACAAGAGGGCACAAGGCTGCCCTGGATCCCCGGGTCCGCGTAAACTGATGACGTGATTAAATATAGAGCTAGACCAGCAGTGGCACTGCACAATTAGTGAATTCCCGAACTTGACTGCGTGAGTGAGGGAGACCTTATTTCTTAGTTGTAGGCCTGAATGTAAGTTGTGTGCTGTTCGTGTTAACTTGATCTTTAGGTAAAACAGATTTTCTGATTAGATATCTTCGGATGTTTATTTGCTTATCTTTACATTTTATCATGGGGAAGCTGTGACCGGATAAAAAATAAAAACTTCAGAATCTGAATACATTACAGTACAAAGTAACTAACTAGTTTCACGACAACTAACGAACTAGTTTTACGACAACTAACGAACTAGTTTCACGACAAGTAACGAACTAGTTTCACGACAATTAACGAACTAGTTTCACGACAACTAACGAACTAGTTTTACGACAAATAACGAACTAGTTTCGCGACAAGTAACGAACTAGTTTCGCGACAAGTAACGAACTAGTTTCGCGACAAGTAACGAACTAGTTTCGCGACAAGTAACGAACTAGTTTCGCGACAGCTAACGAACTAGTTTCGCGACAGCTAACGAAGTAGTTTCGCGACAGCTAACGAAGTAGTTTCACGACAGCTAACGAAGTAGTTTCACGACAGCTAACGAAGTAGTTTCACGACAGCCAACGGTAGTTTCACGACAGCTAACGGTAGTTTCACGACAACTAACGGGTAGTTTCACGACAACTAACAAGTAGTTTCACGACAACTAAGTAGTTTCACGACAACTAACGAAGTAGTTTCACGACAACTAACGGTAGTTTCACGACAACTAACGGTAGTTTCACGACAACTAACGGCAGTAGTTTCCGACAACTAACGCAGTAGTTTCCGACGACACGACAACTAACGTAGTTTCCGCGACAACTAACGAAGTAGTTTCGACAACTAACCAACGTAGTTTCACGACAACTAACAAGTAGTTTCACGACAACTAACGGCGTAGTTTCACGACAACTAACGAAGTAGTTTCACGACAACTAACGAAGTAGTTTCACGACAACTAACGAAGTAGTTTCACGACAACTAACGAAGTAGTTTCACGACAACTAACGAAGTAGTTTCACGACAACTAACGAAGTAGTTTCACGACAACTAACCAACGTAGTTTCACGACAACTAACGTAGTTTCCGACAACTAACGAAGTAGTTTCACGACAACTAACGAAGAAGTTTCACGACAACTAACGAAGAAGTTTCACGACAACTAACTTGAAGAAGTTTCACGACAACTAACGGAGTAGTTTCACGACAACTAACGAAGTAGTTTCACGACAACTAACGAAGTAGTTTCACAACTAACGAAGTAGTTTCACGACAACTAACGAGTAGTTTCACGACAACTAACGGCAGTAGTTTCACGACAACTAACGTAGTTTCACGACAACTAACGGCGTAGTTTCGACAACTAACCAACGTAGTTTCACGACAACTAACGAAGTAGTTTCACGACAACCAACGAAGTAGTTTCCGACAACTAACGTAGTTTCCGACAACTAACGAAGTAGTTTCACGACAACTAACGGCGTAGTTTCGACAACTAACGTAGTTTCAAACCAACGGCAAGTAGACAACTAACGGCGAGTAGTTTCACGACAACTAACGAAGAAGTTTCACGACAACTAACGAAGAAGTTTCACGACAACTAACGGTAGTTTCACGACAACTAACGCAGTAGTTTCACGACAACTAACGAAGTAGTTTCACGACAACTAACGAAGTAGTTTCACGACAACTAACGTAGTTTCACGACAACTAACGAAGAAGTTTCCGACAACTAACGAAGAAGTTTCACGACAACTAACGAAGAAGTTTCGACAACCTAACGAAGTAGTTTCCGACAACCAACGGCGTAGTTTCACGACAACTAACGAAGTAGTTTCACGACAACTAACGGTAGTTTCACGACAACTAACGGTAGTTTCACGACAACTAACGAAGTAGTTTCACGACAACTAACGAAGTAGTTTCACGACAACTAACGAAGTAGTTTCACGACAACTAACGCAAGTAGTTTCCGACAACTAACGTAGTTTCACGACAACTAACGGCGAAGTAGTTTCCGACAACTAACCAACGTAGTTTCACGACAACTAACGAAGTAGTTTCACGACAACTAACGAAGAAGTTTCACGACAACTAACGAAGAAGTTTCACGACAACTAACGAAGAAGTTTCACGACAACTAACGAAGAAGTTTCACGACAACTAACGAAGTAGTTTCACGACAACTAACGTAGTTTCACGACACAACTAACGAAGTAGTTTCACGACAACTAACGTTTTCACGACAACCAACTAAGTAGTTTCACGACAACTAACGAAGTAGTTTCACGACAACTAACGAAGTAGTTTCACGACAACTAACGAAGTAGTTTCCGACAACTAACGGCGTAGTTTCACGACAACTAACGAAGTAGTTTCACGACAACTAACGGCAGTAGTTTCACGACAAACCAACGGCGAAGTAGTTTCACGACAACTAACCAACGTAGTTTCACGACAACTAACGGCGTAGTTTCACGACAACCAACGAAGTAGTTTCACGACAACTAGCAGTAGTTTCACGACAACTAACGGCGTAGTTTCACGACAACTAACGGCGTAGTTTCACGACAACTAACGAAGTAGTTTCACGACAACTAACGAAGAAGTTTCCGACAACTAACGAAGAAGTTTCCGACAACTAACGAAGAAGTTTCACGACAACTAACGAAGTAGTTTCACGACAACCAACGCGAAGTAGTTTCACGACAACTAACGAAGTAGTTTCACGACAACCAACGAAGTAGTTTCCGACAACTAACGTAGTTTTCACGACAACTAACGGCAGTAGTTTCACAACTAACTAAGTAGTTTCACGACAACTAACGAAGTAGTTTCACGACAACCAACGAAGTAGTTTCACGACAACCAACGGGTAGTTTCACGACAACCAACGGCGTAGTTTCACAACTAGACAACTAACGAAGTAGTTTCACGACAACTAACGTAGTTTTCACGACAACCAACGGCGTTTCACGACAACTAACGAAGTAGTTTCACGACAACTAACCAACGTAGTTTCACGACAACCAACGGCGCAGTTTCCGACAACTAACGGCGTAGTTTCACGACAACCAACGAAGTAGTTTCACGACAACCAACGAAGTAGTTTCACGACAACTAACGAAGAAGTTTCACGACAACTAACGGTAGTTTCACGACAACTAACGGCGTAGTTTCACGACAACTAACGGCGTAGTTTCACGACAACAACTAAGTAGTTTCACGACAACTAACGGCGTAGTTTCAGTTTCGACAACTAACCAACGTAGTTTCACGACAACTAACGTAGTTTCACGACAACTAACGAAGACAACGACAACCAACGTAGTTTCCGACAACTAACGAAGTAGTTTCACGACAACCAACGGTAGTTTCACGACAACTAACGAAGTAGTTTCACGACAACTAACGAAGTAGTTTCACGACAACTAACGTAGTTTCACGACAACTAACGGTAGTTTCACGACAACTAACGGTAGTTTCACGACAACTAACGGCGAAGTAGTTTCACGACAACTAACGTAGTTTCACGACAACTAACGAAGTAGTTTCACGACAACTAACGAAGTAGTTTCACGACAACTAACGAAGAAGTTTCACGACAACTAACGAAGTAGTTTCACGACAACTAACGAAGAAGTTTCACGACAACTAACGAAGAAGTTTCACGACAACTAACGAAGAAGTTTCACGACAACTAACGAAGTAGTTTCACGACAACTAACGAAGTAGTTTCACGACAACTAACGAAGTAGTTTCACGACAACTAACGAAGTAGTTTCACGACAACTAACGAAGTAGTTTCACGACAACTAACGTAGTTTCACGACAACTAACGAAGTAGTTTCACGACAACTAACGGCGTAGTTTCACGACAACTAAGTAGTTTCACGACAACTAACGGCGTAGTTTCACGACAACTAGAAGTAGTTTCGACAACTAACGGGAAGTAGTTTCACGACAACTAACGAAGTAGTTTCACGACAACTAACGAAGTAGTTTCACGACAACTAACGAAGTAGTTTCACGACAACTAACGAAGTAGTTTCACGACAACTAACGAAGTAGTTTCACGACAACTAACGAAGTAGTTTCACGACAACTAACGAAGTAGTTTCACGACAACTAACGAAGTAGTTTCACGACAACTAACGAAGTAGTTTCACGACAACTAACGAAGTAGTTTCACGACAACTAACAACGTAGTTTCACGACAACTAACGAAGAAGTTTCACGACAACTAACGAAGAAGTTTCACGACAACCAAGTAGTTTCACGACAACTAACGAAGTAGTTTCCGACAACTAACGTAGTTTCCGACAACTAACTAACTAGTTTCACGACAACTAACGAACTAGTTTTACGACAACTAACGAACTAGTTTCACGACAAGTAACGAACTAGTTTCACGACAAGTAACGAACTAGTTTCACGACTAGTAACGAACTAGTTTCACGACAATTAACGAATTAGTTTCACGACAACTAACGAAGTAGTTTCACGACATAGCCTACAATCTTTATTCTTGAGGTCGGAGTTGACGTAACTGTATACAAGCTCAGTATGGTTTTTGCTAAGTTGGAGGGTAAACTGTATCATTACAGTCAATGGGATCTTATTTATGTATACTTGTGTTGCCTCAGCCAGTCAGTACTCATATATGTTGAAAATGCTTATCTGATACACAGGTGTTCCTAGCGTTATGGCAACCTATATGCTTACTATATAGAGAGAGAGAGTTGAACACACAATTGCAATGACGGGGTCGTCGCCTGCGTATTCGGTTATAATAGTATAAATGCTATCACGAAACGCTTAATACGACCCGGACGAGAATACAGGTACGACGTACGGACAGACATAACATCGACAACCAAGTCAATGTCCACGGCCTTTGATAAACAGTTGTGGTGCACTGGCGTGTCTACCCACACCAGGATTGAACCCGGGGCCTCATGGTCTGTAGACAGGTATGATAACCGCTACACCACAGTAGGTAGATTATGCTTACTATATATATAATGATTATATATATAGTAAGCATATAGGTTGCCATAACGTTAGGAACACCTGTGATCTGATAGGCCTACACAACATATTTCAAGAAAAATAAATTTTGTGCAGTAATAGTATTTGTTGAAAAATTCCAAACAATATGTTATTCTCCCATTGACTGCAATAATAACTGACTCTTTGTTTTCCCTTTTGAGTAAAGTTTGAGATCGTCAAAAAAGCATTATTACGTCGCCGTATACCACAACACTCCTGGATGTCCAACCATTTGTAGTTGCAGTAACGTTAGGCTACTGCTTTTAGAATCATACTTTTCTAAAAAAAATTATTCAACATTCGCTAATAATGAATATTGGCAATTTTTCTGTATTGATCAATATTCTTTCATCAATCATTATTAGTAAAATTTATTCTGAAGTTATATTAAATGCTAAAACTGCATGGACAATTCAATTGGGCAGTTCCAGAAATCATGTGTACAAGGGAGGGGGGGACATATGTGATTGGGATTCGAGGGTCTGTGATATTGGGATTCAGGGATCCATGATATTGGGATTCGAGGAAGGGGGGGTCCGTGATACTGGCATTGGGATTCGGGGGGGAAGTCAGTGATTTGGGGTGAGGGGATCCGTGAAATTGGGATTCGGGTGAGGTCCATATCATTGGGTTCGGGGGGTCCGTGATATTGGGATTCAGGAAGGGGTCCGTGATTTTGGGATTTGAGGGGGTCTGGTATTTGGAGGGGGGTCCGAGATATTGTGCCATTGCATAATTTCCCTGACATCCTCAGTGTCCAGTTTGCTTCTCAAGGGGACGATCTTCCGTGTACATTTTTAAAAGTTGAAGCACAATTTTATGCAATTGGTGCACAGATTGAAAGGTTTATATTGAACAGTATTGTATTCTAGGTGCACATTGTCTAATGTTGGGTGCACAATTTTGTCGTGGAAATCCTTCTGCACACATCATGCAAACTGGCTCATATGTTCCCCAATCCTACCTTTGGTACTGATTTCTAGCATATTTATATTTGCCTCAAGCAATTAATTGCATTCTTAATCTCAACTCAACTTTGACAATGTATTAGTGTACAGATGATAACAAAAACCAACAATTATGTGCTGAAAAAAAGAGAGATTATTTCTTTAAAGAGTGTAGTAGGAACTTCGCTACTTTACTTGGTGACCCTAAAGCTTTCTGGTATAATATTAAAAAATTCCTTCCAAATAGCCGTGCTAGTATTAACATTCCATCAACTAAAGAATTCACTCATCATTTCAGTAAATTACTCTACTGCGAAGATGTTTAGAGTGAATTGAATACAGATCTTTTTTGGTCAAATCTGTTGAAGACACTGATGAACTGAACTTCAATAATGCAATTACGATTAAAGAAGGTAATCAATGTTTGTCTAATTTAAAACAGAATAAATCACCAGGATTCGATGGTATCCCCGCTGAATATTTGAAATACTCTACCCACATCATAAGGTCAGCCTTTATGTAAGCTATTTAATCATAGTTTTGACTGAAACTCATTTTCAAAGGAGTGGACAAAGGGCATTCTAATCCCCATATACAAAGGGGGTAGTAAGTCAGTGACAGATAATTACAGGGGAATAATTTTGCTTCCTATCCTCAGTAAACTGTTTGCCTCAATCTTAAATAGAAGACTTGCAGCATGGATGGATAGTAGAAATATCCTAGATGAGGTACAGGCAGCTTTCCGTGCTGGTTACGGTACAGCTGACAACATTTTTATTCTACATGGTATTATTCCAAAGGTTTCGCGGAAGAAAAGAGGCGCCTGTTTTGCATGTTTGTAGACTTTAGTAAGGCTTTTGATTCCCTAAATAGAAACAAACTTTTTTTTACAGATAGTCTCAAATTGGCCTTAAGGAGAAATTATATAATTCCATCGTTTCTTTGTATAGATATTTTCAAGTTTGTGTGCGGCAAGGGGAACATGTATCTGATTGATTCTGCTGCAACGCAGGTGTTAGGCAAGGATGGGTTTTGAGCCCAATGCTTCCCACACTCTTTATAAATGATCTTGCTGAGATGTTCAAAAATAATAGAGGTGGCGTACAATTGTACCCTTATGACGATACAATTTCTATTCTTCTATATGCGGATGATATAGTATTGGTTTCTGACAATATGGGATTGCAACGTTACATCTTTAAACTAGAAACTTTCTGTGAAAATACTGGTATGTAAGTTAATCTTGATAAAACCAAAATCGTTGTCTGCGAAAATGGGGGACGCTTAAATAAAGCTGAAAAGTGTTTTTTTAAAGGTAACAAAATTAATTGCATGTCTTACTATAAGTACTTGGGTTTTACTTTCTCTTCACGGAATGTATGGACAAGGCAACAAATTTCTTAGCTGTACAGGGCGAGAAAACGTCTGACATAATTCATAGTGCCTTATGTCGTTTGGGGGATACGCATTTCACTACATACTCCAAATTATTTGACACCATAATTTTACCAGTTCTTATATATGGAAGCGAAATTTGGGAACATACTTTGTATAATAGTATTGAAAATGTACAAGTAAAATTTTTCAAGCAATTTTTGGGGGCAAAGAGGTCAGCCCCTCACTCTGCTATACTTGGTGATTGTGACAGGCACTTGGTGTTCGCCGAGTCAGTTATAAAGTGTATAAAATTTTAAATGAAACTAATTAGACTACCCACAAGTAAATATGCAAGGAAGTGTTTTGATATGTTGCTAGAGCTTGACAAAAGGGGTAAAAGTATGAGGGTGACAAAAGTCAGAATTATTTTTCAAAGCAGTGGATTTGGCCAATTTTGTAGATCAATGTCCTTCATTCTTATTTTGAAGGTCCTAAGAAAACTGGCTTTATTTGCAATTTCTTGATACAGCCCTGCATACGATCTGAATCTGAATTAGTTAAGTCGGCAAAAATCCTTTAAGAGGACATGAATGCCAATCGAGCGTAAAAAGTATGAGTGTAAAAAAAAAAACTAGTTAGCAATACAAGTGTTAGTAAGTTTAGCTTTGAAACAGTTGAGACTTGGTGCATGTACAATGTCTGACGGTAAAGTATTTCAATCCTTTAGTGTGTGAGGGAAGAAAGAGTGTTTATATACATTCTTTTTAGCATAGGGAACCTGAAAATTAAGGTCATGATTATTTTTGTATTAGCTCTGACGGTGGGGATTAGTTCATCTTTATTGATGGCGACAAGATTGTTATTGATTTTATATAGCATATGAAGCCGGGCGTTTTATCGTCTTGTTTTTAGCAGGGGCCAATCTAATTTATGAACATGTTTTTTACACTAAATTTATAAGAGTAGTCTGCCATACAGAACCTGGCTGCTCTCCTTTGAATTGATTCAAGTTTATCCACATCGCACTGGTGATGGGGGTCTCAGACTGCTGATGCGTACTCAAGTACTGGCCTGACTAGAGCTTTATAAGCAGTGGATTTAACGTTGATGGGACAGTTTAAGAGGTTACATTTTTATAGGCCAAGTACAGAGTTAGCTTTCTTGGTTATATTATGTATATGTTTATCCCATCTGAGTTTATTATCAATTTCAACACCTAGGTATGGATGGGAGTTGACATGGTTTAGTGGCTGCTTGCATAAGGTATAAACAGGTGATTTGAAGCATTTCTTAGAAGAAATTGACAAGATGTAGCATTTAGAGGGGTTGAAATCATTTGCCATTGGTTTTGCTATTGTTCAAGTTTGTTAAGATCATCTTGGAGGATTTGTTGGTCAGAGGGGTTATCAATTGTTCTGTACACAAGGCAGTCATCAGCAAACAGTCTTACTGTGCTGTTTATATTATCAGGGATGTCATTTATATATAAAAGGAAAAGTGAAGGACCCAAAACAGTACCTTGTGGTATGCAAAGTAGGGTTCATTTCCAAGCTAAGATGGAAATGTATGTTTCCTTTTAATCCATGTTATGTGTTGAGCCTTTTTTTTTGAATAACCACAATTTAAAAAAAGGTCACTAAGTGTTAATTTTCGTTTTTGGTGTCTCGAACTGTGTATTGAGTTGGGTAGAAGGCAAAATTTCCAAGAGAAGAGAGAATTTGTTGTTTATGTGAAAATACTTGTGTGGAAAATGGATACCACTTTTTAGCAATTTGCTCTAGTTACAATGACTTAAGACAAAATTTCTTTCTGACCTTGCTCACAACTGTTTGTTTTATAATTTTA
Source organism: Chiridota heheva (assembly GCA_020152595.1). NCBI lineage: Eukaryota > Metazoa > Echinodermata > Holothuroidea > Apodida > Chiridotidae > Chiridota > Chiridota heheva. Next base: position 62,042 of record JAIGNY010003731.1, on the reverse strand, counting down.
TCTCACATGTACAGAGAAGTAAGTTTGCTTATAATTTATCAGATTACATTAGACATGCAATGAAAAGAAGAGAAGAGCTCAAAAAAGTAAAGTAAGAAGTTGGTAATTGATGTATTTAACATTTGTCATATGCTCCACAATGTGAATTTGTATATTATGGCTGGCGGCCGATATCAAATAAATAATTAAATTAAATATCAAGTGAAGATGATATTACAGAAAAACATATGTTTACACAAAATTCAGAGCATGGCCCAGTATGGTTTATCCAGCTGGAGGGTTCATTTATGATTACATTCAATGGGAGAGACTAGCTTTCCTTAGTCAGTTTTTTTCAAAATTGTTGTTGATAGGCCTAGGACTGGAGAAACATCTATCACCCAAGATGATGATAGAACACAAGATCTTATTGTTTGAAAAATGATGTAATGTTTATCATTGGAATAGAGTCAATGGGAACTGAAACACTTTGTAATGGGAGGGGTCTAGGACCTTCTCAGAACCCCTCACTTGTTAAATGCTGGCTATGCCACTGCTAGTGGCATAGCCAAGGCGAAGAATAGGGGGGTTCGGACCCCCACACCCCCCCCTCCCCATTTTGTCGAGGAATTTTTCACAAATTGGGAAAAACATTGCTTGTTATATATTTTTTGCTTTAAAGAAACAAAATCGCCCTCAGAAGTGAGCTAAATTTAAACACTTTCTTATGGGAGGGGGTTTAGGACTTTTTTGGGCCCCTCACTTGTTAATGTCGCCTATACCACTGCCAGTGGCATAGCCATTGTGGGGGGGGGTCCAGACCCCTCAATTTTTTGAGGAAATTTTAAAAAAATTGGAAAAACTTTGCTCATTGCTTAAAAAAAAAAAAATTGCCCTTAGAAGTGGGCTAAATTTAAACACTTTCTTATGGGAGTGGGTCTAGGACTTTGGAACCCCCACACTTGTTTAATGCTGGCTACACCACTGGTTGCCAGGTTAAAATGGGGGGTAAAAAGTAGGGTGGTAAAAATTTAAGAGGGTCAAATCCACATACCTTTTGTTAGTCTGACAATCACGGCAGATGCATTCAAAGAGAAGGGTTAACATTACCATGCATTTACTGTTTACATGGCATTAGCAAACTTTAAACAATGATATAGATTGAATTATAAAACAAGAATCTGAACAATTTTTGAGAAAACCACCCCCTCACACTACCCGTGGCCACGCCGCTGCCCCCAAATAGAACCATGCTGGGTCTACATAAAATGCAGCTTGCCATTGGCTATTATGGAACCATATTTACTTTATTATAGTATTAGATCGTTATTGCATTTCATATGCACATATTTATTACCTCTGAATTACAGCATGTCACAGTCAAAGAAAACTAAAAAGCTTGTGAATACTCGCGAGAGCTGTGTAAGGGACTCCTTGGAAGGATATGTGGCAGTGCACCCAGGCTTGCAGATACTGAAGGATGTTACTGTGGTAATCAGAGAAGATTATGAAGACCTGGGGAGAGCTGGAAGTGAAAAGGTAGCACTTATCTCTGGGGGTGGCTCTGGACACGAGCCATCTCATGCAGGTAGAATAATTTGAATTTTGAATAGATTGTTACTGTAAAGTAATTTACAAGCATTAACTTACTGATGTAGAATACATGCAACAACATTCAGTTATGTGATATAACTGTGCAAAGGACATGAATGATTTTATTATTTGTTTTATATGTATATTAGAGCTTAATGATAATGCCACCATTAACTGTTTCATTTGTGGAGTAAACTTTCATGATCATTGTGTTAGGAAGTCCAAACAAAAATGGAATCAAAGCTCTGACTACTGGTATTGTGATGAATGTAAAAATATTTTGCCTTTTCATGAAGTAAGCGATGAGGACGAAGAAATTTGGTGGACTTACAGAAATTTGAACCTCGAAACTAATTATGTGGGTATGGACGATGTGGAAAGGTATAATTTAGATGTGTTTAACTATACTTATTATTCACAGTTTGATTTTGAGGGAGAATTAGATCCTGATAATAATTTTTACCACAATGTTGTATGCAATTGCAAATATTTCTTAAATGATACACTTAGACAAGAAATTAGAGAAAATCCAGGTTTCACTATCATTCATTTTCATAGTAGAAGTTTAGTCTCGAATATTGACAAAGTGGAAATATGTCTTAATGATTTAGGCTGGCCGTTTGATGTAATTGCAATATTCGAGACTTGGTTCAATGATGAAGTTGAGCTGAATGTGTCCATAAAGGGGTATCAGAGATGTCACACCTCCAGGCAGAATAGGAGCGGGACAAATTTTTGTTAAAAACTATTTACAATTGAAAAAAATTGACACCTTATCTTCTGCTATTGATAATATTATGGAAACGATTTCAATTGAGGTTATTTAAAAAAGTAAGGAGAATATTGTTACAAGTTGTATATACAAAACTCCTTCAGCAAAGCATGATGACTTTGATAGGGAATTAGAATTGTTATTCAATAATTTCAAACTTTGCAATAAAAGGGTATTTGTATGCTGGGATTTTAATATTGATCTGTTGAAGAAATTTAATATTTATCTGTTGCAAGGAACCCAAGAGTTTGTAGATGTTATGTTCAATATGGGATTACATCCTATCATTTCAAACCAGTAGAATCACATGATCAAGCAGAACTTTAAGCGACAATATTTTTACAAATAACTGATTAGGGACTATACAGTGGTTTGTTGATAGATGATGTCAGTGATCATTTACCCATATTCGCAGTTTGCAATCATGAAATTACTGGGAAGCCGTTTTTGTTAGGTGTATGAACAACGAAAATATAAATCAGGTTAAAGAAAAGTTGATTGGAGAAACATGGTCTGAAGTGTATGGTAAAGAAAATGTTATTGAGGCTTATTCTTGCTTTTTGAAAAGGTTATTAGAATTGTTTGATAGTTGCTGTCCTGTTAAAACAAGTCATGGTATGAAATGAAGAAAGACAAAGCCGTGGTTACCTAAAGGATTAGTAAGTGCATGCAAAAAGAAGAACGTATTGTATAAGAAGTTTTTAAGAAATAGATCAGTAAACAATGAGGAAAAATATAAGCGCTACAAAACCACCTTAAATAAAATATTACGTAAGTGTAAGAAAAGTTATTATGATAAACTGCTGTACGACTATAAAGGTGATATTGCAAAGAACCTGGAGTATGTTAAATGAATTAATATAAAAAAAAAAAGCAGAGTCAGAATTATCCTCAAAAATTCTTGCACAAGGGTAATATATTTGACAATAAAAAGGATGTTGCAAATGGCTTTGATGAATTCTTTGTAAATATTAGTATAGAACTTGCTAATGATATTCCTGATATATGTGATAAATCTATTTACAATTATTTAACCATCGGAAATGGGTGCTCAATGTTTCTTGAAAATGTCAATGAGGAAAAGATTATTAGTGTGGTAATGCAATTTCAATCCAAAAGATTGTAAAGATGTAAACACGTATCGTATAAAGTATTTATTGAGTATATAGCTAAACTTTTGACCTATGTTTGCAATCAGTCTTTTATTACAGGTTATTACAGATGAAATGAAGATAGCAAAGGTAATACCCCTTTTTAAAGCAGCTGTCAGGTATCATTTGAGTAATTATAGACTGTTTTCTATTCTTGCTCAATTTTCAAATTTTTTAGAAAAGTTGTTTGAAAAAAGGCTGGATAAATTTTTAGACAAACATATGTTGATAGTCAGTATGGCTTTAGGGCTGGATGTCAAAAGCTGTGGCTTTTACCGATCTTGTAGAAGATATTACTTCAGCAATTGATAATAAAATGCATGCAATTAGGATCTTTAAAACCTCAAGAAAGCTTTTGATACAATTAACCATGAATTGCTTCTAAAAAAAATTAGAATGTTATGGTATATGAGGAGTAGTGAATAATTGGATTTCAAATTATCTTTTAAACAGACAGCAATATGTACAAATTAATTAATGTTCCTCAGATTCTTTTAATATCAAATGTGGTGTTCCTCAAGGATCCATTCTGGGACCTAAGCTTTTTATTTTATACATCAATGATATATGTTGTATTTCTGATGTTGTCAAATTTGATCTCGTTGCAGATGACACTAATATTTTAGGTACAGATTATGATATTGATAATTTGAGCGCATGTGTATCTTAGGTGTTAAAAGATTTAAAAGTATGGTCCATGGTAAATAAATTATCTTTAAATATAGATAAAACCAATTTTTTTTTTTTTTAAAGAAGCATTGTGAGAACACTATCATTATAAAATTTGATGAGTATGTGAAGAGTATTTAACACAAAATTTCCAGGGGTAGTTATAATAGACAGTGAACTAAATTAAAAGGAACATATCAAAAAAGTAAAATCTAAAGTTGGTAAAAGTCTTGCGATAATATACAATTTAAAAGAGGTATTAGCAGTGAAGTCTATGAAACTTCTTTACAATTCCTTAGTTTTTTCTTATATTGATCATTGTCTGGAGGTTTGGGGTAACACCTATCAAAGCAATATTCATCCATTTTTTGTCATTCAAAAGAAAGCAATAAGAATGATTTACAAAGCAAAGGTCAACACTCATACAAATGCATTTTTCATTGATATGAAAGCTCTGAAAGTAGACGATTTTGTCAATTACAAGACTGCCTTGATTATGTTTAAAACCAAAAAACAATTTATTACCTTCAAATTTACAAAATTATTTTACAGAAAAATGGGGATATCAAGGGACACATCAAAGGGACAATTTCCAACAAGTTTATGTGCAAACTACATTGAAAGCTATGTGTGTTTCAGTTCATTGGCTTAAAATATGGAATCTGCTAAATTTGGAGCTTAAACAGTGTAAAAGTGTATATATATTTTAAGAAAGATTTAAATTTGAAATATTTGAAAAGTACAATTTACTGTAGTTTTACTGATTTCCATACATGTATCTTTATTGGATAGGTTTATGTGTACAACACATTTATTGCTCTGTTAAGTATTTGAATGTATTATTTTAGGAGGGGGATGATTACATAAGTTCAATTTTAACTTTTTCTCACTCCTTTTCCATTCATTTTAATGTGCACATTTTTTAATTTTAATTTTCACATGCTAATGATCACGTGAATATCATTGGTTATGCTGATGATCACTCTTTTTATTCTAGCTTTGATTCTGGTAATGTAGCTCAAGAATTAGATTCTGTTAATGGTATGCAACAAGTCTTATCCAAACTAAAACACTGGATGCAGCTGAATAAGCTAAAAATGAATGTCAACACAACTGAGGCCATTTTCTTTAGTTCACTTTATTACAGGCGTAGAATTACGACAGACTCGATTCAAGTCGGTACTGATTCTATAAAACCATTCAGCTGCATTAAATTACTAGGTGTTTCACTTGATACTAACTTGAATATGCAACTACATATTAAGGAAAAGTGCCTTGTAGCCAGTCGCAACTTAAATATGATTCGTCGAATCAGGAAACACTTGACCACTGAAAGTTGTAGGCTACTGGTTCAAAGCTTAGTCATTTCACACCTCGACTATTGCAATGCTGTGTTTGCTGGGCTGCCCACTTTTAGTGTATTACCAATGCAATCAATTCAGAACCAGGCAGCTAAAGTTGTTTTGCAAAAACGCAAATTCGATAGTGCTTCAAGCTGCCTTAAAGAACTGCATTGGCTTCCTATTGTTAAACGTATCCAATTTAAAGTTCTGTGTCTTGTTTTTAAATGTATTCATAATCAGGCACCAGCCTACCTCAAACAGCTAATTCAGTTCCGTAAATCCACATATAATACACGCAGCTCATGTAATCCTCCTCTTTCTCTACCCCGTACTCATACTTCGTTCGGTTCTCATGCATTTTGTTCCATCGGTCCCAAACTATGGAATGACCTGCCTGATTCAGTAAAGACTAATTCATCATTTATCTCATTCAAACGTAACCTAAAAACTCACCTTTTTAAGCTGGCCTTTAATTAATTTTTTAATTTTATTCTTCTTTGCTTCTTTTGGCAGTTTCTCAGTGTGTTTTATTATTTTACATCTTGATTGGAAAGCGCGATAGAATATCTTTTTAGTAATGGCGCTGTATAAGTACCTTATTATTATTATTTTGTTTTGAATTACAAATGTCCATAACACTTATTCATTTTGTTTACTATTTGTATATTGTATATTTAAGTTTTTGATGTACTGAGATGCACTGAGATGCATGATGGAAATGAATTACAACAAACAAACAAACCTTTAAAAATAATTGTGAGTAACCTCTGGGATGGTTTAAGGACAAATGGACATATATATTGTTCTGCAGTTTGAGCTGGTTAAAGGACAAATGAACATATATAATGTTCAGCAGTGTGAGCTGTTCATTCAGAAAGTTCAAAATAAAGGGTGAATGTTAAAGAGTTAAACTATTCTCATTTGAAACTTGAACCAATGAAAGCTGGGACACTTCCTTCAAAACTTGCAAGCCACAAAAATTATCTTTACTTACAAATCAGTTGTAGATTTGTCATAATCTTTTATTGTGACTTGTGAACACAAGCCTGTCATGTTAATGAGTGAGCTAGAATGGGTTTTGAAATATAATAGTACAGTATCTTTATATGTGGATCTGTTTTATTTGGGAGAATTATACTGCACAGTGAACACACTTGTCTTTATGTATGTTAGCAAAATATGTGAGGATTGATTATTGATTGTGTAATGAATGGCATTTGTAAACATGAAATACAGTGTTGTGTATAAAGATTGTTATGATGAACTGCATGAATGTAGGACTATTTTTAACCTTTTCTCAGGAGTGTTTTAAGTGTGAGATTGCAGAATCGTGTGTTGTCAAGAAGCTTTGTTAAGATGAGCAGACCTTATTGTCCACCCACTCTCTGTCTGTATCCAGGTTTTGTAGGTCAGGGAATGCTGACTGCTGCAGTAGCTGGGGATGTCTTTGCTTCACCACCAGCCAAAAACATCCTACATGCCATCAGGACAGTCAACCAAAACAACAGAGGTAAAAAGACTCTCCATTCAAATTATGCACAATCTGAGTATATTGACTGAGTATATCTGACCAGTATAAAGGAAAGGATGTATGGATTTTGGTATAGACTTTTGTAAAAGGAACCCATTATTTTTTTGTAATCATTATCTTAGGTGAAATAGACATCAGTTTGAAACACCTCAAACTTTACTTTGTTCTTCCAGACATGACTTATTCTACACTGAAGGGTAAAAAGGATGTTTGCTGAATTTCTACAATATTAATAGATCATTTAATACAGCCCGGTTAAACACTAAAAGATCTACAGTAATTCATTTCAAATTCATTCAAAATAGAGAAAGAATTTATATACCAGTTTAAAGAAAACATGACCTCATTTCATTTTGTTGGTAAATGTAGCTGGAACCCTGCTCATTGTAAAGAATTACTCTGGTGACCGTTTGAATTTTGGAATTGCATCTGAGAGAGCAAAGCAAGAGAACATTAATGTAGAGACAGTGTTTATTGGGGAAGACTGTGCAATTGAAGATCCAGTTGAGGACAGCCCAGGGAGTGATTCATCGATTGTATCAAAGAAGAGAGGACTATGTGGGACAATTCTTGTTCACAAGGTGACAATTTGATTGCTCTCAATGTTCAAAGCTCATCGGAATTTCTTCCTGATAACTATTAATATGGGTGATGATAAATATTTTGGAATAATGGTATGTGACCTATAACTTCGGGTGTAAACTTCGGGTACATGAGTCAACAATGATTCAATATCAAACGAGAAAACCCTTGATGCTTCACATTATAACTTGTCAGAGGTCTGATACACTTTTGGTACCATTTATTTTAACCATGGATGTGCTATTGAGGAATCAGAAGGAATATGTTTATGAAATTGAAACTCTATCATGATTTTATGTTTGGAACAGATTGCTGGAGCTTTGGCTGAGAATGGCGAGAAGCTAGGGGATATCAAACGCAAAGTGGATGAAGTTGTTAAAGACATGGGTAAGTTACTTCAGTAGTCCTTTTTATGGGACATCTATCATTCTTTACAAGTTTGTCCTCCAATTTATCAGCAAATCGTTTGTTGTAGAATCCTTCCTATATACGAATTTTTTTATTAACTTACTTTCAAAATTGAAGTTGTTATGATTAGAAGTAAATTTTTCAGTGCCTGTCCTTTCTTACTTTAACCCTTACTCTCCCAAGGTTCCAAAAATAGAATAAGCTATTTCTGAAATTTTTGGAAAGAGGATTTTTTCAGCACTTTCTGTTCCATTTGTACCAAAACAAGTTCGACTTTTATGAAAGCTAACATGTTGAACTTTCCAAAAATGTGCATATTTCCGAACTCAAATATGCAAATTAGGTCATTGAATTAGCATATTAGGTTTATAAACATTCTATCTTTATGACACGCTTGTGCCTTGTGGCTAAATAGCAAAAAAATATGGATAGAATTTCTGAATCGTCCTTGGAAAGACCTTTTATTTGATACTATTCATGGATTTTTAGGAATCAAAAAAAAAAAATGACGCAAATATGAAGAATTTGGTACATTTTGACCTAAAAATTATCCCCCGATTCTGTGAATAATCTATCTAATAGTGTATGGCACTACATTTTCCAAAAAAATGCATTTTCCCCTTCTATGATGTCCAAAACTAATAGAATGCAGAAAAACAAGATGTTTACATCATCATTTGCAAAAAATAAAATAAGAAATTATGCAAATGGTGCAAATTAGGTCATTTACCTCATTTATTATGCACGAAAGTGTTTTTTGTTTATTTCTGACCCAATTTCAGCCATTACAAGCTTCACAGCTACGTTTATGTTGATAGACTATGCTGATTATCTATTGAACACTTACTTCTGTTCATTCCACATGGAATTCATAAGAAATGTTTGCGAAAAGGTCCAAATTTGTAAAGTCTTCTGCTATACCTTGTTGCTGCAAATAGAATTAAAAAACAAAAAACAAATTGCAACTATATTCATTCAACTTACTTTAGTTTGGTCTTCCCATAACCAGTTACCGAAGACCTCGTGTCGATCCCGGTCACTCTCCACCAGTACTTCCCACAGATGATAGTCTTTATCGGCTGCAGGGATGACTTTCGACCGTTGTATCTCCTGCAGCTGAGCGTTCCGCTCTTCCTCCCTGGTTTTGAAGGCAGCTTTTTCCGCTGCAGTCGGATTTTCTTTGAGTGGTGATGGTGGCGAGACTGCAGCGGAAGGCCTGGAAGAGGGGCCTGGGCTCATCTTCAACGGTCTGTCCCTCTTCCTCTTGGGTTGGGGAGTAGCGGGCGGCTCGTCCTCTTCAAGCATACGCATAACATGTTATCGCATAACATGTTATTGTGGTTTCTAGTAGCGGGCGGCTCGTCCTCTTCAAGCATACGCATAACATGTTATCGCATAACATGTTATTGTGGTTTCTAACCTGCCCCACAATTTTGTGGTAACCGTGGGGACAGACTTTTACAGCTGGGAAGCCCGGGGGTACATACAGGGGTCCAAAATGTTTGTTTTATCGATCTAGTCATCACCACAATAGTGGCATATCCAGGGGGAGGGGAAAAGGGTCATGGTCCCAAAAAATGGGGCATCAAAATAATGTACCGGTGCTAGGCCTATATACAAGCATTTTCCTCTAAATGGGCCTGGGGCACCCCCAACATGTGTATTTTGCCCTAACATGGGACCCCTACTCCACTTTCCCCCATAAAATTGTGATTTCGGCCCCTGAAATAATGGAACTTGGATTTTGTGAAATTGGGAATACACATATTTCAGTAGGCCTAAATTTACAATTTTGCCATTGGGAAATACATATATTTCAGTCCATTTAGAAATGTTAGTATTGGGGTTCAGCTTTCATTTGTTTCATCTGGGCTATTATAGAAAGGACCTAAATCCTTTTTTTTATATGTGATTTTAGTGTCCCTTTTACTTGTTTATCGTAACAAGCAAAAAATCCCCGCTAATTTATCATTATAATTCTATAAGCCTTATTTTATTACTACACATTTACAATGTAGTACTTTCGCTATTTTTGGAAGAAAACACTCACCAACTCCGTAATTTGGAACAGATCACTATCCATCTCAGCAGGCTCTATATTCTCCTCTTCCTCAATCTGGTCGAGTTCTGGTACATCTTCTTCATCAGAAGTACCTTCGGACCCCTCTGAGTCATTATTATTCTGAAGAAAACATAGGAGTCGGAAGGCACGTTCGACGTTGTAACTTGTATCTTGCCATTTTTGTGATGTCGAATGTGCGAGGAAAAAAAAAAAAAAACGCAAATTGACGTCATCATCAGAGACCTTTTAGGCAAGTAGAGGGGGTGCATCTGTTATTGTAATAGTTCGTCTGAACGATCTATTTCTCCTCTACCCGTAGAGATTTTAAAAATTCCAATACAATATTTGGGCCGTTTTTTATAATTTTTTGATCAAAAAAGGTCCAAAATGGCCCAAAATCACAAATTTTGGCATATTTTCTCCAAAAAAACACAAACATTGACCAAGTACAAGTAAAAATCGTGTAGCAACCAACAATTCAAACTATCTTTATACTTTACCTGAAAAAAAAAAATTGAAAAAATATTCACGTATGACATTAGTCTTTCAAAATAAAAAAATGCCCGTTTTTTAAAAAAATGCACTTTTTTGTAACGATTTTACTCAAATTTTTTCAATATAACCCCCCAACAAAATAACCATATTATGAAAAATCTATTCAATCTGGTTTGAATGAACTTATTTGCAGCTCTATAGGATTTTGGGAAGGTACTCAAAAAAAAAAATTGGAAACTGGATCGTAACTGTCACGGTCACCGTGACGCTGGGAGAGTAAGGGTTAATTACACAAACACTAGCATTATTAATAAAATTTTACAATCAATATTGTAAATTATATTGTTATAAATTTTGAATGTTGACTGATATGGAATGGTGATTTTTATAAAGACCTAATATTAGTTTTAGGTTTGTAGTGATATTTTATAATCATTGCCATTCTTATTGAATGAGTGCACTGGATATCAATTTATATCAATGGAGATGTACATATGGAAGTTTGTCTATCAACTGTGGTGTAGCGGTTATCATACATGTCTACAGACCATGAGGCCCTGGGCTCAAGCCTGGGTTGGGTAGACATGCCAGTGCACCACAACTGGTTATCAAAGGCCGTGGACATTGACTTGGTTGTCGATGTTATGTCTGTCCGTAAGTCGTACCTGTGTTTTTGTCCGGGTCGTATTAAGCGTTTCGTGATAGCATTGTTACTATCATAACCGAATACGCAGGTGACGACCCCGTCATTGTAATTGTGTGTTCACTGGTCGTCGTCGTCGATATTGAAGTTTAGTTACATGTGCTGTATAGAGAACTGCTTAAACCTTGGATAACAAATGATCAAATTTTTTGACAATTGGGGACTATGATTATTTACCAGAAATCAGTACACTGATATTAACCATGGTTTACATTTGGTGTTGACATTAAAGGTGGATGTATTGATTCCCACAGCGACTGTAAATCTGTGTGTGTATCCTGGGAGCTTGCCTGGTGAAGGTCCCTTTTTTCACCTTCCATCAACGCAAGTGGAGTTGGGCCTAGGGATTCATGGTGAAGCTGGCAGACAGAAGAAAGATGTAAGTGCTTTGATTAACATCTTTTTGTACACAGCCTGCTTGATGCAAATATTTTTGTTTTGAAGTGGTTTTGATCAAGTAAAGATTCAACAGAGATTTTTAACATTCTGTCTTTCTGTTGGAAAAAGCAATCATTTGAAATAAATCCAAAGCAATATAAAATAAGGTGAAAATTTATTGTGAAATTGCATTGCTGTAAAGTTTTTTTGCATAATCCACTCAACTGTAAAAATATTACCAACACTGCTGGGGAGTTAACCTGAGATAGACTGGCATCCTAACCAGGTGGAGTCATGTGCTCTCATTCACTTATGCCAAAGAAACCGGAGATAGACTGGCATCCACTTATGCCAAAGAAACTGGAGATAGACTGGCATCCTAACCAGGGGGAGTCATGTGCTCTCATCCACTTATGCCAAAGAAACTGGAGATAGACTGGCATCCTAACCAGGGGGAGTCATGTGCTCTCATCCACTTATGCCGGAGATAAGCACTAGCTTGATGGTCATTAATGGCTTGAATATGGATTTAACTTTCAATCTTGATGTGTAAAAATAAATTGTTAAATAATAATAAAACATTTTATCCACTTTGTTTGAAGTTTGACTCATATGACAGCATATTTATTATCTTTGTCCTTTCCACCTTGCTGCTACATTTGTATAAAAATTGATAAAAATAAAAAGTTGATAGTTGTAAAACGTTCACTGATTTTGATGAAAAGTTTGTCTATTTTCATGGGGTTTTTTGGAACATTATGCAATTTAGTTTCTGTTGCCTCTATCTGTCCATAGGCCTTTGATAAAAAGAAAAACTAGTGGTCAACTTCACTGCTCAAATTCAAGCATGTTTTTTTTAAATCATACTTTAGTCATATATATCAGAGCATATACGCTTTTAACCATTACATTTTTTGTATTTCATACTCGTTTAAGGTGGTAACATTTGTCCCCCATCGAGCACCATTAATCTAGTTAAAAGTTGCGAGGAGATTGAGTTCTCATGGTAATTTTTTAACTTATATCATTTGTTTCAGATGAAGGATTATTCGGTTAACGATACAATGCTAGGTTTATTTTTACCCAATTCCTGGAACCACAGGACACCTGTTTATATCATGTAAACTAGATCTCTGATTGGTTTAAGGTTTATTCCATTGACTTAGTGATTAAGATTGAGATGTTAGATCTTCATTGGTTATCAGTTTGCGCATATTCATTGTGCTCTGCACTGATTGCTTAATCATCGAGTAGGCGGATCTCAATACTTTATTCAGAATTCAGCGTTCAACTGATAGGACCTAGGACATCAAGGGTCTGCTTTAGGAAGTCAAAAGTAGCAGAAGCAAAATTAATTACTTAAAGGATTTTACACTTTTCTAGACTTAGTCGATTTTTTTATTGATTTGATCATGTTAACTGGATTGTATCTTTTATATTGTAAGTGTTTATACTGTCAATAATCAGAGAGGTAATCAGGAAGCTACAAGAATACATATCAGAACTTGTTTAGCAAGTGTATCATGAGTTTTGTGTCGAGTTTACTGTTGACTTTTTGATATACCCTTTATGCGAAAGTAATGCCTGTGGAGTGACTAACTTACTGCCAGTACTTATATGAAATTTCTATCAGCTGAGAGAAATCATCTAGTTTTGATAAATTCCTGAGTGGACATTATTTTTCTGGGTTTACCCTTACTCTACCACGCGGCGATATTATGGCCGTTTTGGATGCCCCATCTTTGGCCCCGCCTCCTGAGCGCATTTTCAAAAAAGTGCTGGTAGAGTAAGGGTTAATTAACTCGCGAGTAATGCGTCAACCCGAAAATATAGGCAGCATGGTCCCGGTGGGCGGCCCAGCGGGTCCCGGAAGAGGAACGGGCCCGACTCTGCTGCCTGGAAGACAGAGGACCCTTCAATAATCACGCCTTGATTAACCCTTACTCTACCACGTGGCGATATTATTGCCGTTTTGGGTGCCCTATATTTTGCTCCGCCTCCTGAGCGCATTTTCAAAAAGGTGCTGGTAGAGTAAGGGTTAAGGATATTGGTTTTTGTGAAAAGGAAAACCATAATATGACATTATTGCTCTAATTTTTGCCACGGATAAATTCTCTTCTCAAATTACTGTAGCGCTCTTTCACCGCATGCCATTTAAATTGCAGGTTTGTTTGACAGTTTTAAACTTAAAATTCATCACTTTTCCTGTTTAGCTAAAAACAGCAGATGTGCATGTGAAAGAGATGATTAAGATGGTAATGAATGCGACTAAAGGGAATCCAAGCAACAAAGTGGTTCTGGTTGTCAATAATTTGGGAGGAACCTCCAACCTGGAGCTTGGAATTGTGTCAAAATGTGCCATTGGTAAATATAAACGAGGTTGTATTGAATTTAATCTGTATTTCCACAGATTGTATGCTGTTTTTACCAAATTTGATTCTCAAATGATTTACTTTATATGTGAATGCTTTTGTTCTCTAAAATGAGTGGAAGAATGCTCTCCACGATGATTGTTAAAGAATTAGTGTTGTTGTTAGCATGTTCATAAAGGACAATGAAACAAATAGAAAGGTGCACATGATTCACAAATCTTATTCTGTTGTGCAGATATTCAAGTTAGATCTTATTTGTGTGGAAATCAGACTAAAAGTGACATCACATCCACACATCCCTTGAAAGTGAATTTGCTGAAAGAGTTTGTGAGATTTTCTGACTAATCACCATTGGATTTGTCAGGAGAGTGTAAAGTATGTGCATTCACCACCTGAAGCAATCTTGCAAAATTATCTTCTAACTTGTAAAAAGAGGAAAATTTCCAAAAGAAATGTAATAAAGATTGTTAAGAAAATGTAGTCCCTCTTCCGAAGTAGTCTTTCTACAACACTCACCTTTGTAGGCCTACTGTATGACATACATGTACAACAAGACTTAACAGACCACTAAGCCAATATTTTGGTTTCTTTTAATGTGATCAAGGTTATAAAGAGTATATTTATTGCAGAAGTGGATTGCAAGTCTTAAAAAAGTAATACTGCTGTGCAGACATTCCCTCATGTGGACTTTGGAGATCAAGAGACTGCCTTACTGTTTTCTTGATGTATGTTTGATAAAGAATTAGTGGAAGAAATATTGATGTTTTATTATTTTTCTATTTCCAAAAGAGACCCTGAGTGATGATTACAAGTGCGATGTGGTGCGGGCATACTGTGGTACTTTCATGACATCTTTGGACATGGCTGGTATTTCACTCACTGTTCTTAAGATCTCAGACAAACATATAGATGTTCTTGACCTGCTTGGTAAGAAAGCATTTTATGCACTGTTAAATCAATATGGGTTTTTTTACAGAAAAACATATCCTTCAATTGTTTTTTGCCCAGTATTTTGCACTCTTCTTGCCTTACAGAAAATTACCTGTTTGAATCTGTACCTTCTTTTGCTGATCTTACTGTTACTTCTTGCATTAAATATTTTCTTTTCTCCTATTATTCAAGTTAAAGCCATTGATGTCCAGAAAACTTCAACTTTCTTGGAGGATAAACAAACTTAATCATACTTTTGCATTGTATGACATTTATTTCTCAGTAATAAATACTAATTGTCAAATTGTCATTGTAGTGTAAGGACAACTTGCTTTAGCAAGCTACTTCAATTCGTTCAAGTTCTGTTTTCTGTAGTTAGTGAACTTGGGTGCAACAACAGGGTGCTTA
This sequence comes from Chiridota heheva, assembly GCA_020152595.1. NCBI lineage: Eukaryota > Metazoa > Echinodermata > Holothuroidea > Apodida > Chiridotidae > Chiridota > Chiridota heheva. The sequence continues at coordinate 46,666 of JAIGNY010003731.1, read as the reverse complement.
AAACCGAGTGGACCTTAGAGAGCCTCAATGTTTCCAAATCATATTAAAATAATACATAGATATTATTGTCCCTTATTAAACCAGGCATTGTTCTTATTTTGACTGGACAAAAACCCTGTTAGTTTGATGTAAGTGAGAATGATATGAATGCCAGAAGCTACAGAAGCATTATATGCCTTTTGTGACCATTGCTTCATTTCCTAAATCTTCCTATCAGAACAGTGGTTCAAGAGAAAATATTTTGTCACTTTAATTAAACTAATGGCTGCTGAGAGTATGGATGTAAAATAAAAAATGTTTTTGGAAGCCAGCAAGAAAGAAATATTGTCTTCAGAGGAAGACTTTTACAAACTAAAGGTATGTAATTTTGATTTATTTGTTGTTTTTCACAGACCAAGAAACGACAGCCCCTGCTTGGCCGAGGATTTGTAAATCATCTACAACAGGAGCCAAAAGAAATAAACTTACTGCCATATCACCCCCAGTAAAGGAGAGGCCCAGTCATCCACCTATACAAGCTCTTGGTAAAGGTAAGTATCACCCCCAGTAAAGGAGAGGCCCAGTGATCCACCTATACAAGCTCTTGGTAAAGGTAAGTATCACCTCCAGTGAAGGAAAGGCCCAGTGATCCACCTATACAAGCTCTTGGTAAAGGTAAGTATCACCCCCAGTGAAGGAGAGGCCCAGTGATCCACCTATACAAGCTCTTGGTAAAGGTAAGTATCACCCCCAGTGAAGGAGAGGCCCGGTGATCCACCTAGACAAGCTCTTGGTAGGGGTAAGTACCACCCCCAGTGAAGAAGAGGCCCAGTGATCCACCTATAAAAGCTCTTGGTAAAGGTAAGTATCACCCCCAGTGAAGGAGAGGCCCAGTGATCCACCTATACAAGCTCTTGGTAAAGGTAAGTATCACCCCCTGTGAAGGAGAGGCCCAGTGATCCACCTATACAAGCTCTTGGTAAAGGTAAGTATCACCCCCAGTGAAGGAGAGGCCCGGTGATCCACCTAGACAAGCTCTTGGTACGGGTAAGTACCACCCCCAGTGAAGAAGAGGCCCAGTGATCCACCTATACAAGCTCTTGGTAAAGGTAAGTATCACCCCCAGTGAAGGAAAGGCCCAGTGATCCACCTATACAAGCTCTTGGTAAAGGTAAGTACCTCAAAAGAGTTTCATGTCAATATTCTCTAAGATGACTTCAATCTGCTTTTAAAATAGAAAGTTTTCAAAATGTTGAAATCAGGTATTTGTTCATCAAACATATGTGTTACTCCTGTATGATGTCGTTATCAACTGTGAGATCAATATCACAATGTGTGGGAATTGTGACCACCACACACAACATACAAAAATGTGTAAAATGTGATAGACCACATGGACGTAAAAGCAGACATTTTATAATATTGTTTGTCCATTGAATGATAAAGCTGGAAATGATTTAATTGAAATGTCCAACTAACAAGTGGTAAATGCACTGTTTTTAATGATCAAGTCTAGATGTCTGCATTTGTGGAAGAAATATCCTAAGATAAAAGGTGCTGTTGAGTTGTAGCAATGCTCTGTATGCAATAAATATGTATGCAGATATACCTTGGCTTCTTCATGTGTTTCAAGTTTAATATCTTCTTGATTCTAATACAATTTCTTATAAATTGATGCTTTTAGATATTCAGAAGAAGGTACTGTCAGCGATAATAGCTGCCTGTGATGCATTAGTGAAACATGAATCTCAGCTGAATGAGCTGGATCGTGTGTGTGGAGATGCTGACTGTGGGTCTACGTTCAGAGAGGAGCTGAAAGTAGGTATTAGTCAATACATTTACTGCATTTTCATCATCGTTGCATATACAATAACAATAATTATTTGCTTTTAGATGCTATATTCACTAAAGTTCCATAGCGCTTACAACAACCAATCGTCCACAATGCCAAAACCGAACTCAAGTTCCAGGAGACTGCTGGGGGTCAATGCCCTGCTGGCGGGTCAATGCCCTGCTGCAACCACAACAAGTCACCAATCACAAGACCTACGTAAATGCACAGAAGAAAACTGTTTCTTCTGTTTCCTTTCGATCTGAAGATTTACAGTAACAAAAATAGCAAATCTATAAAGCAATATTATTTTGCCAACAACTTTTTCTTCCATAATCAGTGTCACTATGCAAATGGTTGTAGCATTATTGCACTGTGAAACATTTTAACTGTAAGGGAATAAGACCGGAGAAATCACTTGGTTATCCCCTTGCCAAAGAAGTTTGTGAGTGGTGATATAGCATCTTAACTGTTTGTCCATCTGTCCACACATGCATTGCTCAGAATCAATGAATCCAACCGTTTGTGGGTTTACAAGGAAATTAGGTGATAGGATTGGGGAGGATACTTATGGATTATAGAGAGTGCATTGGTGATGGCAGGGACATGGTGGGAGTGGAACTGTTGGATAGGGGATATTGGACAGGTATTGTACAGCAGGGATGGTAGTTAGATGGAAATATGGCAGTTGGAAGCTGTCATGGTGAATGGGAGATGGAGGAATTTGTGACAGATGGGAAAGTTCATGAAAAATGGACGCCTCATAGGGGGGTTGGAAAGTGATGGAAAATGGATGGTACTTATTTCTGCGCAAGACATGAAGTCTGTCAGTTTTGCGATGCTCTTGTTTGTAAACAGCGAAATGAAAGTATTATCTGTAGTGGAGTTTCTATTCTTGTCAAAAATGAAATATTCTGGAAAAGTAACAGAAAGAGATCGGAAGCTTAAAGTGTATAATCAAATTTGGGCTAATTTTTCGCCTAAGTGAAGTACATGTACATTCAATGGATATTTTGTTTTGAAATCTTGTTTCTCTTGCTGCTACTTGTGTGGAAAATAGCTCAGCATTGGAATGTTTAATACAAATCTGAGGAATTATCTTAGAGACCTGCTATTAAGTAACAAATGAATCTCATATTATGTAACTTATTTTTTTCTGCCATCTTTTTGTACCTTTGATAGACATTAAAAGTAGCATAGAAGCGCAGGGAGGATCACCCTTTTCAGCTTATCGGATTGCTTTCATGTTGTCAGAAATTGCTGAAGGCTCAATGGGAGGAACGTCTGGTGCAGTAAGTTATTGTGCTACAAATTTGTCACAGAATAAATTGTAAATGCAAGTCAAAATCTTAAAAGGATTAGTTCATTTGTCAAGCAAGTTTATCTTATATGAAAGAGGACTTTTATTTAATAAGAAAAAGGACTTTAAAAGGAACACATTCAAAGAGATATTCAAGTTCAAAGCTCTGTCTCATCTGTGTAGAAATGACTGGTTTAGTAAGTCTACTATAAAAGGTTGGCACCCTCAACCTCACATTCTTAACAATTGTTATTGTACTTTTGAAGAAAATTTATTTACCTTTTTTTTTTTAATACTATATTTGAATTAATTCTTCTTGAACTTCCTTCAGGTGGAAAATTGTAATTACCCTAACTAAATACAGTTTTACTACTTTCCTGACATATCCAATAGTTAAGCCACAAACCACAGGACAAAATATGATAAAATACATAAAAGACTGAGGAATCTGAGGCTGTGACGTAACTATTCTGATATCAGTCGTTCTCTCTACATATAATACCAAACATTTAAACTGAAATCTCTCCTTAATGGAATAAGATTCTTGAATGCTTTCTTCACCATTGTTCCTTTTGAAGTCCTCCTTCATATTAGGTTAGATGGGCTTGCTTAACCCCTGACCTAATCCTTTAAAAAGGAAAATGAATCTGTTTCATATAGAATACATGATTGCAATTTGGTTGCTAATCATGCTTTATCTTTTTCAATTTTAGCTGTACAGCCTGTTCTTTACAGATGCTTCAATAAAATTTAAAGATATTTTTCAAAATCGGGAGGATCCTAATACCTTTAAAGCCCTTACTGCTGCATTCAAAGCTGGAACTGAAGCAATCAAATGCTTTGGTGGTGCAGACAGAGGAGGTAGATCAATGGTAAGACTTATGTTTTCAACATTATTTTCTCCTTAACAAATCATAAATGCTTTATTATACACATTAAAGATGCTTTATGAAGGATTACCTGAGCTTGATATTCTCCCATTAAATCAATGTTAATGACATCCTTTTGTGTTGTGCAGGTCAATTTTGTTGTCTTTACAGTGGGTATTAAACTTGCTGATACATAGTTTAACGTATTAAACTTGCTGATACATAGTTTAACACATTTCACATAGTGCTATGACAGAAATGAATTGTATATCTTACATATGAAAATTGTATTGAGAAGAAAACTGTAGTTACTCATAAATTTGTTTTCAAATAACCTTGCTTGCGAATAGTTAAATTCCTACTCAAGCCTTGCAGGTCCATCAGGCTGGTGCGAATGTGTAACCAATAATGATTAGGACTTTCGAACTTTGTATTGTTCCAGGTGGATCCATTACTTGATATATGCGAGGCCCTGGATGCTGATAGCGAAGGAACTGATATTTTGCAGAATGTGGCAAAGGTTGGATTTTTAAATCCATTTCACATATAGTGTTAGGGGCAAAGATTGTATCATTGTTGCTAAGAATGGACCCAAAATTTTAATTGACAAAGTCCTGACTATCAAACTTCTTATGGGATCCCACATCATAACAGCTATATTTGGTTCCCATAACTGAACACATTGCTGTGCACTGTCATCACAATCTGCCAGGTCAGTGGCAGTGTATGCTTCCTCCAACAGAACATTTCAAGGTGCTGTGTTGTGTGAGGCTCTGTACCACAGTCACAGTCAAAGGTGCTGTGTTGTGTGTGGCTCTGTACCACAGTCACAGTCAAAGGTGCTGTGTTGTGTGTGGCTTTGTACCACAGTCACATTCAAAGGTGCTGTGTTGTGTGTGGCTCTGTACCACAGTCACAGTCAAAGGTGCTGTGTTGTGTGTGGCTCTGTACCACAGTCACAGTCAAAGGTGCTGTGTTGTGTGTGGCTCTGTACCAGTCACAGTCAAAGTGCTGTGTTGTGTGTGGCTCTGTGCTACAGTCACAGTCAAAGGTGCTGTGTTGTGTGTGGCTCTGTACCACAGTCACAGTCAAAGGTGCTGTGTTGTGTGTGGCTCTGTACCACAGTCAAAGGTGCTGTGTTGTGTGTGGCTCTGTACCACAGTCAAAGGTGCTGTGTTGTGTGTGGCTCTGTACCACAGTCAAAGGTGCTGTGTTGTGTGTGGCTCTGTACCACAGTCACAGGTGCTGTGTTGTGTGTGGCTCTGTACCACAGTCACAGGTGCTGTGTTGTGTGTGGCTCTGTACCACAGTCACAGGTGCTGTGTTGTGTGTGGCTCTGTACCACAGTCACAGGTGCTGTGTTGTGTGTGGCTCTGTACCACAGTCACAGTCAAAGGTGCTGTGTTGTGTGTGGCTCTGTACCACAGTCACAGTCAAAGGTGCTGTGTTGTGTGTGGCTCTGTACCACAGTCACAGTCAAAGGTGCTGTGTTGTGTGTGGCTCTGTACCACAGTCACAGTCAAAGGTGCTGTGTTGTGTGTGGCTCTGTACCACAGTCACAGGTGCAAACAGGTGCTGTGTTGTGTGTGGCTCTGTCACCACAGTCACAGTCACAGTCAAGGTGCTGTGTTGTGTGTGGCTCTGTACCACAGTCACAGTCAAAGGTGCTGTGTTGTGTGTGGCTCTGTACCACAGTCACAGTCAAAGGTGCTGTGTTGTGTGTGGCTCTGTACCACAGTCACAGGTGCTGTGTTGTGTGTGGCTCTGTACTACAGTCACAGTCAAAGGTGCTGTGTTGTGTGTGGCTCTGTACCACAGTCACAGTCAAAGGTGCTGTGTTGTGTGTGGCTCTGTACCACAGTCACAGTCAAAGGTGCTGTGTTGTGTGTGGCTCTGTACCACAGTCACAGGTGCTGTGTTGTGTGTGGCTCTGTACACAGTCACAGTCAAAGGTGCTGTGTTGTGTGTGGCTCTGTACCACAGTCACATTCAAAGGTGCTGTGTTGTGTGTGGCTCTGTACCACAGTCACAGGTGCTGTGTTGTGTGTGGCTCTGTACCACAGTCACAGGTGCTGTGTTGTGTGTGGCTCTGTACCACAGTCACAGTCAAAGGTGCTGTGTTGTGTGTGGCTCTGTACCACAGTCACATTCAAAGGTGCTGTGTTGTGTGTGGCTCTGTACCACAGTCACAGTCAAAGGTGCTGTGTTGTGTGTGGCTCTGTACCACAGTCACAGTCAAAGGTGCTGTGTTGTGTGTGGCTCTTTATCACAGTCACAGTCAAAGGTGCTGTGTTGTGTGTGGCTCTGTACCACAGTCACATGCTGTGTTGTGTGTGGCAACAGGTGCTGTGTTGTGTGTGGCTCTGTACCACAGTCACAGTCAAAGGTGCTGTGTTGTGTGTGGCTCTGTACCACAGTCACAGTCAAAGGTGCTGTGTTGTGTGTGGCTCTGTACCACAGTCACAGTCAAAGGTGCTGTGTTGTGTGTGGCTCTGTACCACAGTCACAGGTGCTGTGTTGTGTGTGGCTCTGTACTACAGTCACAGTCAAAGGTGCTGTGTTGTGTGTGGCTCTGTACCACAGTCAAGTCAAAGGTGCTGTGTTGTGTGTGGCTCTGTACCACAGTCACAGTGGCTCTGTAAGTCAGGTGGTGCTGTGTTGTGTGTGGCTCTGTACACAGTCACAGGTGCTGTGTTGGTGTGGCTGTGTCACAGTCAAAGGTGCTGTGTTGTGTGTGGCTCTGTACCACAGTCACAGGTGCTGTGTTGTGTGTGGCTCTGTACCACAGTCACAGTCAAAGGTGCTGTGCTGTGTGTGTGGCTCTGTACCACAGTCAAAGGTGCTGTGTTGTGTGTGGCTCTGTACCACAGTCACAGTCAAAGGTGCTGTGTTGTGTGTGGCTCTGTACCACAGTCACAGGTGCTGTGTTGTGTGTGGCTCTGTACTACAGTCACAGTCAAAGGTGCTGTGTTGTGTGTGGCTCTGTACCACAGTCAAAGGTGCTGTGTTGTGTGTGGCTCTGTACCACAGTCACAGTCAAAGGTGCTGTGTTGTGTGTGGCTCTGTACCACAGTCACAGGTGCTGTGTTGTGTGTGGCTCTGTACCACAGTCACAGGTGCTGTGTTGTGTGTGGCTCTGTACCACAGTCACAGTCAAAGGTGCTGTGTTGTGTGTGGCTCTGTACCACAGTCACAGTCAAAGGTGCTGTGTTGTGTGTGGCTCTGTACCACAGTCACAGTCAAAGGTGCTGTGTTGTGTGTGGCTCTGTACCAGTCACAGGTGCTGTGTTGTGTGTGGCTCTGTACCACAGTCACAGGTGCTGTGTTGTGTGTGGCTCTGTACTACAGTCACAGTCAAAGGTGCTGTGTTGTGTGTGGCTCTGTACCACAGTCAAAGGTGCTGTGTTGTGTGTGGCTCTGTACCACAGTCACAGTCAAAGGTGCTGTGTTGTGTGTGGCTCTTTATCACAGTCACAGTCAAAGGTGCTGTGTTGTGTGTGGCTCTGTACCACAGTCACAGGTGCTGTGTTGTGTGTGGCTCTGTACCACAGTCACAGGTGCTGTGTTGTGTGTGGCTCTGTACCACAGTCAAAGGTGCTGTGTTGTGTGTGGCTTTGTACTACAGTCACAGTCAAAGGTGCTGTGTTGTGTGGGCTCTGTACCAGTCAGTCACAGTCAAAGGTACTGTGTTGTGTGTGGCTCTGTACCACAGTCACAGTCAAAGGTGCTGTGTTGTGTGTGGCTCTGTACCACAGTCACAGGTGCTGTGTTGTGTGTGGCTCTGTACCACAGTCACAGTCAAAGGTGCTGTGTTGTGTGTGGCTCTGTACCACAGTCAAAGGTGCTGTGTTGTGTGTGGCTCTGTACCACAGTCAAAGGTGCTGTGTTGTGTGTGGCTCTGTACCACAGTCAAAGGTGCTGTGTTGTGTGTGGCTCTGTACCACAGTCACAGGTGCTGTGTTGTGTGTGGCTCTGTACCACAGTCACATTCAAAGGTGCTGTGTTGTGTGTGGCTCTGTACTACAGTCACAGTCAAAGGTGCTGTGTTGTGTGTGGCTCTGTACCACAGTCAAAGGTGCTGTGTTGTGTGTGGCTCTGTACCACAGTCACAGTCAAAGGTGCTGTGTTGTGTGTGGCTCTGTACTACAGTCACAGTCAAAGGTGCTGTGTTGTGTGTGGCTCTGTACCACAGTCAAAGGTGCTGTGTTGTGTGTGGCTCTGTACCACAGTCACAGTCAAAGGTGCTGTGTTGTGTGTGGCTCTGTACCACAGTCACAGTCAAAGGTGCTGTGTTGTGTGTGGCTCTGTACCACAGTCCCAGGTGCTGTGTTGTGTGTGGCTCTGTACCACAGTCACAGTCAAAGGTGCTGTGTTGTGTGAGGCTCTGTACCACAGTCACAGTCAAAGGTACTGTGTTGTGTGTGGCTCTGTACCACAGTCACAGTCAAAGGTGCTGTGTTGTGTGTGGCTCTGTACCACAGTCACAGGTGCTGTGTTGTGTGTGGCTCTGTACCACAGTCACAGTCAAAGGTGCTGTGTTGTGTGTGGCTCTGTACCACAGTCACATTCAAAGGTGCTGTGTTGTGTGTGGCTCTGTACCACAGTCACAGTCAAAGGTGCTGTGTTGTGTGTGGCTCTTTATCACAGTCACAGTCAAAGGTGCTGTGTTGTGTGTGGCTCTGTACCACAGTCACAGGTGCTGTGTTGTGTGTGGCTCTGTACCACAGTCACAGGTGCTGTGTTGTGTGTGGCTCTGTACCACAGTCAAAGGTGCTGTGTTGTGTGTGGCTTTGTACTACAGTCACAGTCAAAGGTGCTGTGTTGTGTGTGGCTCTGTACCACAGTCACAGTCAAAGGTACTGTGTTGTGTGTGGCTCTGTACCGCAGTCACAGTCAAAGGTACTGTGTTGTGTGTGGCTCTGTACCACAGTCACAGTCAAAGGTGCTGTGTTGTGTGTGGCTCTGTACCACAGTCACAGGTGCTGTGTTGTGTGTGGCTCTGTACCACAGTCACAGTCAAAGGTGCTGTGTTGTGTTGTGTGTGGCTCTGTACCACAGTCAAAGGTGCTGTGTTGTGTGTGGCTCTGTACCACAGTCAAAGGTGCTGTGTTGTGTGTGGCTCTGTACCACAGTCACAGTCATTTGGGTTGGGATGCTTTTACCCATTTATTCAGAGTGACTTTAACACATCCAACTCCCATCCTTAGGCGGTTAAGGCATTTCCACTCTGCCCAGGTTGATTCTGCACCAGCTAGCTCTTCTTTTGTCATCAATCCCTTGTTACAAGTGGTGGAAGGTCAGGGAGTCTTTCTTCTCACATGGTGACACAAGTTTCAAGGGGGTCACGCATTTTAAGAAACTTCTCCTTGACTAAAGGCGACTCGGGAATAGGAAATAGGCATGTGTCCATATATAGGATGTCGTTCAACTGTTTCTTGATGATGAAAAAGTGTTGCTTTCTTGTATTAGATATTCCCTTAATACAAGATCAAACCAAACATGACAATTGATAAACCAAACATGACAATGTGAAGAAATGAAATCCATCCATAATAAATTTTCTTCCTTTGTTGTAATATCCACTGGCATAGCCAGGATTTTTGTTTGTTTGGGGGGTTGGGGCAACCATTAGCATTGAGACATACAGTATGTTGATGAGGGGTAAGTGAAATTATGTCACCATAAGTTCTCACAGCATGGGGTCCAGGGGACCACCCAAGGGCCCCTGGTGGGGTCAAATGGCAAAGCCCTGGTAGTGGTACAGGGGCAAAGCCCCCATAAGCTCTGAGAAATTAGGCATTTTAGAGATATGAAATACGTTAAAATTGAAGCCAAATCGTGTGGTGTGTTTTCAAGGGGTGAAGTTCCAGAAAGCTACGGGACATGAAGGGAACTAGACACTGGTGTAAGCCAGGTTTTTGTGGGAGGAGGAGAGAGGGAAAGGGGGTGGGGGTAACTGTCTGTGTGATATGTGTCGCACAGTCTGAAGGTGTGCATTATATAGAGTTTGTAAAAGTTCTTGAGTTTTATAAGCTGAATTGAAACACACATGGCAATTAACTTATCAGTAAAACTTGCTCACCTGCGAAACATATATTTTTGATGTGTAATTTATTTTGGGGGGGTGTGGGATTGGGGAGCCATGGCCCCCTTGGCCCCCCTCTGGCTACGCCATTGGTAATATCCACCCATGAATACTGCAAATGAGCTCAGCAGGTTTTTTTAAAGCATTTTTCATCTCTTTGTGTTGATTGTCATGACATTTATCCCAAATTATTTGTTTCAGAAAGCAGAAGTTGCTGCTGCAAAGACCGCAACAATGAGGGCCAAGGTAGGACGTGCCAGCTTTGTCAATGCAGATTTAGTCGGAAGTAAGCCTGATGCTGGAGCATGTGCTGTGGCCATCTGGATGCGAGCTATTGCAGAGGATTGGAAAGCAAACCCATAAGAATATTTTGAGTGAGGGAGGCATGGCCATACTGATATAATTATATCAAAAATATCTTCCATCTGCACATCATCATCATCTCATTTGTTTTGGGACCATCTTAATCAAAATATGATTAGAATTTTATGACTAATCTAAATGTGAAGTGAACAATCTTATGTGTTTTTAAAATTCAATATTCAGCAATGTGCAATTCATTAAGAATTACTTGAAAATGTGATCATCAGTACCATACTGTGGATCTTTGTCAGTATAAGTGAACAAAACAGGGTTTTCTTGCTGTAAGAAGTGTAGCAGATATTAATGTTATATATGTATAGTACTGCAATAATACTGTCATAACTACTGCTGGATTGTGAAAACCATTATTGAAAACTTTGAAAATATATGCTTGTAGCAAAAAACTGTGATAAAATAATTATGTGGTGTAAATAAGATATGTATGAACATTTTGTTCAAATTCTTTATTAATTTCTTTTCTATAAAGGTGGCAACTTTTTTGATACAGCTTTATTCATTGAGTATCTTCTTTCATTTCATAAAACTTTGTTTAAATCTAAGAAACCTTATGCCTACCTCAGGTTATTAATTGCTAATAACTTATCGGCTTCAAGTTATCCAGGTAATTATTTGCCATGAGTCTATAAACCACTTGGAGCAATTGCACAAAATTATTTTGTATTCCATTCTTATTACCTCGACTGTTCTTATTGTTTATTCAAATGTCAACTTGGAGTATTAGAATTTCACTAGGTGTCATTTTGAAGTTGCTATCCATATATATACTTTTTTCATTAAGTATATTTTTCACTCATAGAAATCATATGTTAGTGACATATGAAGTGGAATTTGTGTACAATAAGTTGGGTGTTAAGACTGAAGAAAACATGGCGCCTATACAGGAATAGCTTCGCTAACAAAGAAATCAATGAACATGAAACAAGCAGATGTAACGATGGATGTAATGTAGGCTTAAAAAAAAGAAATTGCCTGTAGATATGTTCCTCTTAGCACTTATTGCTTTCATAAATCATGTCATTTGGTTAAACAAATTAGAATGAAATCAATTACTGAAAATAATGGAAGAGGAAAAAGGGAATTCTTTGAATTAGTGGAAAAGGCTCTTCTCTGTATGTGTTTTTTGCCTTTGAATAAGTACAGTACTTGGTGTATATTTTGTATTAAAATCTGTATCATATTTTAGAAAATATTCTCTTCAAATAAATTGATGTTTTTCTATATTAATAAAAACTAATATATCATATAAAATAAATAGTATCATTTAAAACAATTTATTACTTATGTGTAAAGAATTTTATTGTAAGCCAATTTACTTGGTCAATTTACTATGGTCTCTTTACCAAACCTTTAATTAATGGCATAACAGGTAAATGAATTTGAATATACATGTAGCTCTAATCATGGAGGACAGGTAAAAGTGTTTTTGGTGAGAACTGTTGCTCAGTTGTGGCATTAGGATGCACTTGGTACTCATGCAGTCACTAGTAGGAATTCTTAACTTATTACCTTACCCTTCGGCTGCAGCCAAAATGCCTTTGACAACATCCTTACGGGTGCCTCTGTGTGACATAGCTATCCCTAGTTCTTGGAGTTCCATGTCTCTAGCAATCACATCTGGGGAAAGTCATAGGTTGTTTACCTCTACTTGTGATGGGAAGTTGCCATAGTATTAGATCAAAAATATTTTGATCCTCTGCTCGATGGCAGTGTCCCGCAAAGTGAGCTCTCCTCACTACAGTTGTAGAAATTGGTGGAATGCTCCCATAGATTTGTGGGGTAGTCTTTCAAGTTGGATGTTCTGGTTTGTTTGTTTGTTTTATGAGGGTTTAACGGCACCACGACAGCGAGGGTTAAATTGTGCCTGAGAGTTTAGATCATTCCAGAGGTAGGAAGAAAAGAAAATCGGAGTCTGAAAGAAGTACAGGGACTAATAGCCAGGAAACTGGGATTGAGAGGAAGTGCAGGGGTGCAAAAAAAGTAGGTAGAGGGGGGTGGGAGAGGAGGACTTAATATGGTTGTAGAGGGAAGCATGATGAAGGAAGGAGATAATTTTATGTGAAAGAGCTCAGCTATGGAGTTGTGAGGGGTGACGTAAGCTCTGTGGAGGTTGTACAAGGGGCAAGCATGGTGGACTACAAGGGGGAAATAGCATTGTTGCAGAGGGGTGGGGGAGTCAGTAAGGTGGGGGTGGGTGTGACCTATTCTAAGGCGGGTAATGTGGATGTTGTCAATATGGGAGAGATTGTGGATGGAGGTGTAGTTTGAGAGTTGGTCTTTGATTTGGTTAATGAAGGGACGTTGGGGTGGGTTTGGTTTTGTGATGAGTGGAGAGTCCCAGGTGGATGGAAGGGAGGGGGGTGGCTCAGGGAGGAAAAGTAGGCCAGGAGAAGGTGCCAAAAGTGGCGGAGTTGATGCCAAGATGGTGGAAGTCGTGTTTGATGCATACGCTGAAGGAAGGGAATAGGGTTTTAGTCCTATCAAAGAAGGTGGAGAAATTGGGGTACCTAATGAGGCTGCTTACAGGGTTTGGGGTGTTGGTGAGGGCCCTAAAAGCGTAGGAAAGGCTAAACTTTCTACACCTTAGCAGAAAGGGGGGTTCATTGGCTTCAACGTGAAGGCTGGTGATGGGGGAGGTCCTGTAGGCACCCAGGCAATGCCTGAGGGCTTCATTTTGGATGTGGTTGAGGTAAGATTTGTGATCGGCACAGTGGACAATATTGCCGTGGTCGAGCTTGGCACAAATGGTGAGCCTGAAGATTTTGAGGAAAGCCTGGGGGTTCGCACCCCAAGTTGAGGGAGCTTGTTGCATTTCTCTTTCAGGTTGGTGATGTGTTGCCTGTAGAAGAGCTTGGGGTCTAGGGTTAAACCCAGGAACTTAGTGTGGTCAACTTTAGGGATGCGATTGCCATTAAGCACAAGGTTCGAGTTGGGGTGGAGGTTGTTGAAATGACGAGTGCATGCAGATTGTCTTGAGGCTAAGTTGGATTCTACTTTTGACAAGAGAAAAGCTAGGGGAGGAGTAAAAGATGGTAAAGTTGTCTACGTAGAGGGCACATTTGATCTTGGGGCGAAGCTTGTCCGCGATGTTGTTAATGCTCAGGTTGAAGAGAGGATGCCCTCTTCTTGAGGGTAGGGGTTGGAGAGGGTGTGGCCAACACGTACTTGGAACTGCCTGGGTGAGAAAAAGTTTTAAATAAAGAATTGGGGTGGTAACTGGAGGGGTCTGTGGGACAGGGGTGATGATAGCTGTTGTCCAGATAGGGGGCAAGGAGTGCGAGGACCAAATGTGGTTAAGGATGGTGAGTAGGGTAACTTGTTGGGGAGGTGTTTCAGGAACTGGTAGGGGATGTTATCTGGGCCCTTGGAAGTGCAGTCAGCAACATGGATGGCTTGCTTTAATTCAGAGAGGGGTGTTGTAGCTCTTTGTGTTGTCGGAGGGAAAGGTAATACTCCAAGTTTCGTCGCGAGTTTTTTTTTGCTTTGAAAGCATTGGGGTACTTGGCCGAGGACGAGATGTTGCTAAAAGAGGCGGCTAGGCGGTTGGCGATATCCTTTTTCCCGGTGAGAAGATTACCATACGAGGAGAGATGGGAGACTTGCCCATCCTGCTGTTAAACATTCTCCAAATCTTAGTGGGGTGTTGGTGGTGAGAGAAGAGATGAAGTTGTTCCAAGTGTTGGTTTTACTGTCCTTGATAGTGCCCCTGGCTTTGGCATGGCTGATGCGAAAGAGGTTGATGTTGTGGGTGGTCGGGTTTGTTTTGAAGTTCTGGAGTTTGTTTTTTTCTTGTTCTTAATAGCGGTTTTGCAGTCATCGTTGAACCAAGATGACATCTCAAGGTCCCTTTTCATCTTCCATGTTCCTGCTCCGTAAAGGAGGATGTTCGACAGAATAAAATATTTTTGTCTGCAGGGATTCTTGACTGACAGATAGTATGAAGCTTGTTGCATGTTCCATGTTTGCCAAGGTTTGCATTAGCAGCGCATCTCAGAATCCCACACAAAATTAAAAGCAATGCGGGATGGTTGCGCACAGCTACCGGGAGCTGCTGGCTAAGACAAGTTTTCAAATCCGCTGTAAGCATTCAGTGATAACATTAGGCCTCAAGTTAGCAATATGAATTTTAGTGATTAGTCATGAAATCTCTTTGAACCACAGATACCTTAAATAATCTCTAAACTTCTTTGATTTTGCATGCATGTCGCACAATATTCTTCGCCAATTGCGTCGTCATTTTCGTAAAAAAACTTGACTGCATTGGATCAAAGTTTTTTGGGCAATAAAAAAGCTTCAATGTTTAACCTCATCTAGGAAGTTTATTTCAATTCTGGAATGTTCTGAGCGATATATTAGGGGATTATCACGAAAATATTTAGTCAGTTTCTTCAGCATGGTAGCTGCTAGTAATAAGAACTCAACCATATACTATGATGGCCTGGGAAGGTATGGGAATTTGCATTGATTGCCAAGAAGGGTGTTTAAGGAGTACTTAATTAAGTATTAGGTATCTTGACATATAACAAATTTTTTTTGCAAAAATATTTCTTATTTATTGCCCTTATAAACTTGGTTATGATAGCACAGCATGTTGCTAGGTGTCAGGGGGTCCTATTTGGTATTTCAACATTTTTCGCGAAACTTTAGGTCAAATGTCATGATTAAACAAACAAATAATCGGCCGTTTAAACATTTAGGTCGCTAAACACAAATGCACAGCCCTAATATTTATGGAAATAAATAGAAGAGTTTTACCTTTAATTACAAAAAAAATAAAAGCTTATTTTTGGCGTCGCCTGCTTACATGTGGAAATTCCCTACCAAAATTCTGAAATTTTCTACCAAAATTCTGAAATCCCTACTAAAGTATTTTTGAAAGAGGGAATTTCCCTCTAAAAATATTGCAAAGCTAGTGCAAAACCTGCCATTTACATGCCAAAAAGTCCTTTCTGCTATCTACAATAGGACCCAAGGTACTTCTACCTCTTTGAGATGAGTTCCTTTTTGAGGTGCAGACCAGTTGATGGTCATCTGATTCATTTGTCAAGATGGAGTGGAAGTATGTATTTTATAGGACTGTTTTCGTTTTTGTGTAATTGCCATATAATATACTTTTAATAATATACTTACCCTATAAAAAAAGTTTCAGTATTCAAAACATGTAATCAAAGAATATTTTGTATTTATACTTTTACCAAGAAACATGATACATTACATATGCATTACTAGAAGGATTTTAAAACGGTAATACCGTTATATAGAATACTTCAAACTAAATTGGCTTTTTCATAATGGAATAACTTATGAATAAATTCTTCAGATGCTTACATGCATACAAGAATATAAATCCATTTCTTTTCCATTACCGTGATGTCATTCGTAAGTGCGATGAACTACAATCTTGAAAAGTGGATCTATTCCCACTCCCCCACTTTCCCAAAATGATTTGCATAGATCAAATTTTATTATGAAACTTCAAATGAATCAAGTACCAAGAAATCTCTTTTATTGTTAGAATATTTTCAATCAAGGATGATTAGCTAAATTTGTATAAGATTTATATAACTGTAAACTCTATAGCATTATGACCCTTACACCAATGGAGCAAAACGAACCTGAAAATTAGGACCTGATCGAGTGTCATATATTTTCAGTTGTATAAATTTTCTCAAACTTAATCAAAAGATACAGGTAAAACATGTCCTTAAAGGTACCATTTTGACTGTTCGTTAGAGTAAAAAAAAAATAACAAAAGGAATTCAGCATTCCTGCTGGGTCAAGTATCCTGTGAGGTAACCACATCTTTCTACTTTGCTTTAAATCATAGCTGTATTCACAGTAAATTTGTTGGAATTACTACATTACATTTGGAAGACTTCAATATAAGCACAGACTCCATTGATGTCAACGTCATAAAATACACTGATAGCGAGTAGTTTGTGATCAGTGTGAAGATCTGTTCATATACTTTCAAAGAATGTTTTTACGAAGGGGGAAGAGCAGTACAAACTAAGAACCAACTTAATTGAAATGGAATATTAAATTCATATCAAAATCACACAATACTCAGATTGATTTCACCCTGACGTTCATTGTGGAATTCACAAAATACATGGATATTACTGCATGGAATGTTTGCCACCCATCTTTTTGGAAAGTGCCAAACATTATCAAAGTAATCTTTAGTACAGCACCCATATTTTCTTTGTAAAAGTATTTGTTGCTCCACAAGACTTCACATTTTGATTCCTCTTGTTATTCCCATTGGAACCTCATGTTTTGTAAATCCTCTCCAAGATCCCTTTTCACCCAAAAGCATAAACAGCTGAACCTAGTCTCAGGATGTTCAAAATGATGGCCCACATTAAACTATGTTTTTTGTTTGAAATCAGAAACTTTTCAGAAATAATAATTTGCTGTATAAAAGATAAAACATATATATAAGAGTGGCATGAAACATAATATAATTTGATATCTTAAGGTTACAATTTACAGTTTGAAATATATAAAAATCTACGGCAGTTTGTTACAAAAATGATAACATGGGCCGGTCATGGATAATACTTTTAGTACCTTCATATTTGGCAGAGCTTTATACTTACAAATTCCTTTTTAAGGTCTCAAAACTAGGTTTAAATCAAATTCTTTACAATTGGCAAGTCTTATGTATTCCCTTATAAATTTCTTTCTCGAGAATTGCAGTAGGAAAGTTTACCTTGTAAAAATGATAGGAACCTCTAAAAATTTGGTCAATTTTCTGCTAGGACCTTTGTGTAAAGTGTGAAGTATGTACAATTTATTGAAATGATGAAACAATTCATCAATCTGCTTAAATGGCAACTCCTGATTTTTAAACCCAGTGCTAAACAATAATACATACTACCATTTGAAAAGAAAAGAACTGCCTCTACTATACATTTTCTAATCTATCCACTTAAACAACAAAACAGCGCAGTAAATTATGTATAAAAAATAGAATTAACATTTACATAAAAAATTAGATACTTGATTATAAAATCTGAACTATACAATGAGACGTCTTAATACATAACAAAATATCAAATAGCCTTTGAATAGAAAGACAGGATGGGATTGGAAAGAACAATCCACAAAGATCCATCCAAAAAATGTGGATTATTTGCAAACTGCTGTAAAGTATAGTATTCTGTGAAGTATAGTATTATGTAAAGTATAGTTTTAAGTAAAGTATAGTATTCTGTGAAGCATAGTAATATGTAAAGCATAGTATTATGTAAAGTATAGTATTCTATAAAGTATAGTATTCTGTAAAGCACAGTATTATGTAAAGTATAGTATTCTGTGAAGTATAGTATTCTGTAAAGCATAGTATTCTGTAAAGTATAGTATTATGTAAAGTATAGTACTATGTAAAGTATGGTATTATGTAAAGTATAGTATTATGTAAAGTGTAGTATTATGTAAAGCATGGTATTCTGTAAAGTATAGTATTCTGTAAAGCATAGTACTATATAAAGTATAGTATTCTGTAAAGCATAGTATTCTGTAAAGTATAATATTCTGTAAAGAATAGTATTCTGTAAAGCATAGTATTCTGTATAAAGTATAGTATTCTGTAAAGCATAGTATTATGTAAAGTATAATATTATGTAAAGCATAGTATTCTGTAAAGCATAGCATTTTGTAAAGTATAGTATTCTGTAACATAGTATTCTGTAAAGCATAGTATTATGTAAAGTATAGTATTCTATAAAGTATAGTATTCTGTAAAGAATAGTATTCTGTAAAGCATAGTACTATATAAAGTATAGTAATATGTAAAGCATAGTATTCTGTAAAGTATAATACAAAGCATAGTATTCTGTAAAGCATAGTATTCTGTAAAGTATAGTATTCTGTAAAGCATAGTATTATGTAAAGTATAGTATTATGTAAAGCATAGTATTATGTAAAGCATAGTATTCTGTAAAGCATAGTATTCTGTAAAGCATAGTATTCTGTAAATCATAGTATTCTGTAAAGCATAGTACTATGTAAAGCATAGTATTATGTAAAGTATAGTATTCTGTAAAGCATAGTAATATGTAAAGCAGAGCATTCTGTAAAGTATAGTATTCTTTAAAGTATAATATTCTTTACACTTCAAGTTGGCATTACAGTAGTTTCTGCTGTCCAAATTGGGAGTCACTTGTATCTTTAGCATTTTTTATCTAAAGCTTAGTTTTTTTATGAATTGTTTAAACTTTTAATATCAACTACTCAAAATTGAAAAAGCTCTAAAATCACAACTTTTAACAAAAGTATTTTGAGAGATTCTCTCTCACAAATTGTATGTAAACCTCTGACAATTAAAGTGCAACACAACAGCTGGCCCACTGAGCTCAAGTAAATAACACCACTATGGAAAGTAAGCACCCTGATAACCTGTATTTTTTCAGAACTATCCAAACCTCAAAGTAATCAAGATTCTCTTGACACTGTCCTCTGTTAACACCAGTTTTTTTAACACATGAAATGCAGTCTAGGTATACATCAATCAAATACTCCACGACTGTCTGTTTGAAGATTATTAGCAGAAATTATGGAAAGAATTTCAGAGGTTTCTTGGCAAGATAAGAAATTTGAACTTGCTTTGTTAGTAAAGTTATCAGAGACATATAATCTACATGGCTCTTTTTTGTGGGTAATAAACCAGATATCTAACAAGTGAAATATTTTAGAAATATAACAATCCTAACCCATATCATGCTGAAGTCTAGTGTGAGCCTGTGGCCTACTCCTCCTCTGCATAATGAGGGATCATGCTACAATCACCAACAAAATTATTTGCCACCTTTTCTTCCCCCTACTACTCCTCTTCAATGTTGGTAAAAGGTTTAGAATAAAATTCATAGCCTCTTCATTTTCAAAGTGTTAATCATGCCAACATTGAAGTGGGGGCAGCGAGAAAGTTGCCAAATATTTTGTCACTGAATGTAGAGGTCACTGAATGTAGATAAAGGTTAAACAATCAATATAGCTTGATTAAGCATAAAATAACTTATTGCATGATTATTAATTTACATTATATTTGACGAATAAAACATCTTTTTAAGATCTTTGTTTTACTTCCCTTTGAAAAGAAGAAGAGTAGAGTATTCTTTGAATTTGATTTGGAACATTAAATTTTTAGTTACAAGCATCTATGAAATTCCTTATATTTCTTTTAATAATTACAGTCTTTGAAAGTGATAACTTCCTCACTCAGCTGTTGTTTTGTTTTTGTGGCAGCGGTTACTTTTTCATTCATAAATTTCCATAAACTCACAATGACTTGAATTTTCAAAAGCCTTAATATGATGCCAATCTAGGCCGGAATTTTTACTTTTTTTATAGGATTTTAAATGTTGTTTAAGCCATCCTAGCTTACTTTGCTCTACCTGTCCAGAAGCCTATTAAAATTTAATATACTTCCCATATACTTTTAATAAGAAGACATGTCCAAAATGTTAAGTGCATGATGGCATTCAACTGCTGTTTAAAAAGTTACATTATTTCAAAAAAGTCAAACCATTGCTAACACTAAACACTTTGAAAAAGGCAACAATAGAATATGAAATACTGTTTAATAGCAGTTTGCTACAACTCTACTCAGACTCATGGCTTATTACAAAATACTGCATAAGTATATCACTGTAGTACTGATTTTAGGCTAATATATTATACTGGAGGTGGTTGAGGAGCTATTACTAACGGATATGCATGATCAGAATTCCAGTCTCTTTCAAAAACTGCATGAAGCTGATCTCTAAATGTTTCTGAAGCATCTCCTTGGTCCGTGGTTTCTGTGGAGTTTATGATTAAACCAATACCAGCTGTCACAGTGAAATAATCCTCTGACCAATTTGACGTACCTGAAGAAAAAAATTGTATGAATTTCAGAAATTCATTCACCTTTAAAAGATACATAGGTCAAACAACTTCATCTTATATAAAAGAGGACATGAAAAGAAACAAAAAAGCATTTGAAAATCTTATTTATGTTGAGGTATTCAAGTTTAAAGTTCTGGCTCATTTCTGTAGAAAGCAATGAAATTAGTCTAGTTGTGACATTACATTGTTAAATTCCTCAAAAATCTTTGGGCATTTTATTTTATTTTCTCCCTATTATTTTATCGCTAAAAACCAATCAGATATGTCAGGAAAGTATGAAAATATAATCTAATAAAATAATTAGAATTCACCACATGAAGAATTCTGAAGAAAGAAAAAAAAATCAGTTAGTGAAAAAGTTAAATAAATCTTCTTTAAAATACATTAGTTAGAGGTCTATGGACAGATACAACACTTCAACCACCAACTGAAAAGAGCAGTCAAGTCTGAGTTAAATAGCCTTTGAATTTAAAAAATAGCATGTGTAGTTATAAAGTTATGAGTGATCAGTTTGAATTTTGAAAATAGCATGTGTAGTTTTCAAGTAATCAAAGTTTAAATGTTTTTAATATATTTTTAAAATGTGATGCTTGTACAAGGAAAGCACCTCTAAATGCTGTTGTTTTTCTTTATACTTCTATCCTCAATTTCAGACCTTGAAAATGTTCAAAATGCCTTCTTCAGCTTGAAGTTGGTTGGCCATATGCCAAAGATCAAATCATCTTCATTAGAATTATCTTCCCTTTTTCAGAGAGAAATGGCAGAGGGGTAAAAAACGGTGGATTTACATACGAAATAAGAGATTTTGTCTGGTTTTTACATCACAAGAGTATTAAACACAACAATTTGCATATTTACACAAAAGTCCTGCAAAAATCTGTAAACTGGGCAATATTGAACCATTGTTTGTATTCTTCATGTGCTGTAGTGGACTTTGATCAATTGGACTGACGATGCCGCTACCTAATTTGACTAACGATGCCTCTTACCTGTCCACATACTTTTAAGAAAGTGTGGATGAAGGTGGTAACTTTCTACAATAGACTTTACACACCAGTCACTTTCCACACCTTTGTTATACAAAGTCACAGAAGAGCTTCCAAAATCTTCTCATTACACTAAATGTTATTTTAATATTTCATTGCAGCTCCCACTACAATGTGGAATACAAAGTTCAGGACATGTCAAAAGTATTTATATATTCATTTATATTTAGTTTAATGAACTGTATGAAATAGTAAATAAAGTTTTCATGAATAATAACGTTGACAAAGTACAAGAATATATTATTCCATCACACTGGCTGTTTTACAGCTTGTTTGTTTGTTTGTTTGATGAAGGCTTAATGGCACCACGACAGCGAGGGTCAAATTGTGCCTGATCGGTTAGATCATTCTAGAGGTAGGAAGAAAAGAAGATAGAGGTAGAATGAGAGAAACACGGGAACTAAATGCCAGCAAGTTGGGATGGAGAGAGGATGTGCATGGGTGAAAAAAAACAGAGAGAGAGAGGGGTGGAAAAGGAGGACTAAATATGATTGTAGAGGGAAGCAAGATGAAGGAATTAAAAACCTAATGTAAGACTTGACGTTTAGAGTGAATCAGGAGTGTCAGTCCCTTTCATAGTGTCTGAAAAAAAGAAAAGTGAGGATTACGAAACTTTAAGTTTTTCTTTTAAACTGTGAAGCTAAAATAAAGTACCTTAAACTGAAATTTCAATTTGTTTATATTGTCTTTTAATCTGTCATTTTGCACGTTTCACTTCTTTTCTGGATCAGCTAGGTCACACATTACCTTAACTTGCATACCCAGAATATACAGTATAGTTTTTTCTTTCAAAAGTCACTTTGATATTTATCCCGTTTCAATTAAGTATTTTACATTTGCTTCACAAAAACATGCCATCACATGGAAAGTTTTTTTAATATTTGACATTTTTTCAAATATTCAACTGAATTTAATGCAAATGTTGAAGATCTTGCTGAGCGTCGGAAGCTCTGTGCCATAGAATATAAGGCTTTCAAATGAATTCAAATGAAAATTGTAATCTAGCTTGGTTAATCTGTATTCTTTTGCATCCTGTTTCATGCGCATCTTTACTTAATTTTTTTAAGTGACTTCACATGTCAGTTTTTAGAACAGCATCACCTGATACATTGGCTCCTTGCAGGATTATGAATGTGTTTTTTTTTATAGTCTTGCTGATCGCTTAGGTATAAAATTTCATGCCCCCATTCCTTGGCACATAAAAGTATAAGGATTCTTTTCCATGTACTGATTTAAAATACGCATGTAACTCAAATTGAGTTATTGGGTACACACAGTGTATTTGACAATTTATACACTGACTACCTTGAAAAAGATTCAAACAAACTCTTTAGGACTCCCAAGGTTAAAAATGACTTTTTCAAGAAAGCTTTGACATATCTATCCACAATAGGGTATGAGCCACTGAATAAAACCTCAAAGAATACTGCCTACAATAATAGACAAAACTAGATGTCACATTCTTAAGCCCGTACTCAATGGTGGAGCTAAAGAGGATCATCCCAGGACAATTTAATTGAAATGGGAAAAAGGGGAAAAGTCCAACATTGTAGTATTATGCATAGGACTTCCCTTTTTTCAACTAATACAATTAAAAGTGAAAATGTATCAAAAACTACAAAAGAAGAAGTTAATGTACTTATTATTTAAGAAGCCGTTTTTCTCGTCAATTGAAAACAAAAATGTTGTATAGATACATTTTACAAAGTTATGCAACTTGTCTAACAGTAAGTGCTTTGAATCATGGTTTGGAATCATGTGTCAAATCAACAATTACAAAAATGTAATCATGCAATACTAAAATGTTTTTCACAGTACACCTATTGGTTTATTTACTACAAACTTGCCCTGCTTTGAGTAGCGGGGATATTTATAAAAGTTATACCTTCCATGCTATAAATATGCAATCTGGTCTCATGACCTGATTCTAACACACTTCTAACCAACCTTAAAAATATATTTACCTACCCAGCCCTGACGTCCAGTTTACCTCTCTAATCCACCACTTAACATTCTACTGAGGCCTGAACAAGAGGAGGTTGGATGGTTGCATGGAAGGTAAGTAAAACTCTTGTAAATGTCCCCGCTACTAAATGGGGTTATTTTACTTCAAGTTATATCTTACCTTCCATGCTATAAACATGCAATCAGATTGCAACCAAGGATCAGAAAGAGGGAAATTCAGGTCCAGAGCCCACCAGGACTGGTCCTACTTACCCAAACCAATTTTCCTACTTAAGCTTCCTTATCCTCTTAAGAATGTAAAACCTCTTTATAGTAATTACCAGACTATATGCAAAACAGAAGAGGTAAAACCTGTTAGTGATAATTGAGGTCAATGTAGCATGCACATGGGTTAGTACAGCAGACCGGGTGGTTTAATTATAACACAAGGAAAAACAAACTGTTAGTTAATAAAAACGAATTAAAACATGCCCAAACAATGGCTGAAATTCGTTACTATGTAAAACCGACAAGAAGTTAATGAATTAACGAATGTATCATAAACCAAGCGAGACAACGTGAATAAAAGACAATGATATTCACTTTATGAAAGGGATGGTCCTTTTCTGGAAAGAATGGCCCTCGCAATTCTGCCCTAATAGTTTGGCATGTCTTTCAGATAGGTGGACACGAATGTGGAAGGCATTTTCCAAACAGCGACACCAAGTATCTCATTTAAGGGAACCCCACGAACAATGCCAATTGATCATATGAGATTGCCTGAACAATCCACCGCGAAATATGTGTCGCATGAAACAGCACAATTTTTGTAAAGACACAAAAAGAGCTTTAACATCACCATGTAAGGATTGTGTACGTTTAAAATAATTCTTGAGATATCGAACGGGGCACCAGACCCTGTCTTCTGATGTATCGGAAAATGTAGAGAACGAAAGAAGGAATACAGGTTTTGGGAGAAATAGCAGAGTCTGGTTCTTGGCCAAAAAGGCTGGGTCAGGCAAGAGCTGTACACCCCCGGACTCAAAGCGAATATGACCCTCCTTGAGGGAAAGCAAGTGAACGGTACTTCTACGTCTAGCAGAGACCGCGGAGAGCAGAAAAATTATTTTGAGCGTCACTTCCTTGAGGGCACATGTGGCAGGGCGTCGAATAGAGCCTTTGCCAGTGTCTCGAGAACTACTTGCATGTCTCACAAAGGGGCAAGGTTCCTGATAGAAGGTCTTGCAAGAACATTTTACTAATCTTTCCAGTGGTCACGCGGCAATGATAGCTGTCTGAAAATCCTTGACTGTACTGATGGACTTGTTCGGATTAAACTGATATAATAAGAAATCCTCTAGGTCACCAAGAGATGCCAAATGTGGAGAAACTGATCTACTTGACACCAGTCTCGGAACATTGTAAGTCTGGCAGAATACATCCCCAAAGAGGAGGGTTTTGACTTTGGGCTGCTATTTGGGCAGCTGTTTCAGAAAGGCCCCTTCGACACCAAGGTTTGGCAGATAGAGGCCACACAGTCAAATGGAGAGCTTTTGGATTGTGGTGCAGCTTGGCGGAGCTCGGTATCGAGACTACTGTAGGTCATCCCTGGCCGGAAGCTCGTACGGAAGGCCTGCGATTAGATTGAGCAACTGAGGGAACCACAGTTGGCCAGGCCAATTGGGCGCTACCAGAAGTAACATGTGACACTGATCCTCCTTCACCTTGTTTAGCACTCTCGGTACTAGCGAATGAAGGGAAGGCTTATCCCACGAAGTGGGTCCACCTGATTGTGAAAGTGTTGACTTTTCAGACCCTCGGGTTGAGAGTTAGAGTGCAGAAGATTGGTAACTTGTAATTGTCCACAGACGCGAATAGGTCTACGCCTGAAGCCTGAAGACTGACTTTGTTTGTCATGCACCAAGATAGATGGGATCTGGCGAAGGTCCAGAGTCTCCTGGACCTCGTGACTTCCTGTTTATTGATATACACCACCATAATGGTGTTGTTGGTGCGTATCAGAACAGTTTTGTTCCGTACTTGCAGTAAAAAGTGAATAGATGCCCGCACACTGCTTCTAGTTCCAACATATTGATGTGCTGATTGCACCAAGAAGTGTCCATCCAGAATCCCGCAACTTGAGACCAAGCTAAATCACGCCCCCACCCCGCCAAAGACGCGTCTGTCACCACTAATAGTGATGGTCTGACGGGGGAACTTCACCCCTGCGACAGGTAGGAGTGGTATCACCACCACAATATGTGGGAACCACGCCTGTATGCAGGGACTGGCACACTGAGCTACCTCCTGGATGGAAAGAAAAAGGCCAGTAGGTGAAAGTGTAGATCCCGCATGTGAAACCTGCACATAGGAACTACATCTACCAGACTGGCTAGGTATCCTAAGAATACCAGTCATGCTCTCGCTGGAGACGTTGGCTGCAAAAGGAGAATGTCTGCTCCTGCCTTCATGGCCAGAATCCGCTCCTCTGTTGATCACATACAACTTTGTGTGAAGTCCAGGACTGCTCCTAGAAAGGTGTGAGCTAGGGATGGAGCTAGATTGGACTTGTAGAGATTGATAACCCACCCTAAGGCTTGTGCCACTCTTATGACAACGTCGGTGTGTTTTGCAACTGTGGCTACGTCTTCTGCGACGATGAACTAGTCGTCCAGGTACATAAAGATTCTAATGCCTTGTTTCCACAGAAAGTCTGCGAGAACCCTTATCTGCGTGAATACCCTGGGGGTGGTTGACAGACTGAAGGGTAACGCCTTAAACGTGTACGTGACTCACTCAAAATGGAACGCAAGGAAGTGCTTGTGTTCCTCATGTACGGGCACATGCAGATACCCATCTGCCAGGTTGACGGAAGTCGCCCAGAGGACTTTTATCAACTGAGGGAGAATGGAGTGTGATGTCTCCATTTTGAATTTCAACGGACGAACAAATTTGTTGAGTGTCTGAGGTTGATGATTGGATGCCACCTGTTTCCTTTCTTGGGGGCCAGAAAAAATGTGGACATCATGAGATTCCCGGGCAGATTCGGAATCGGGATGACTGCGTCTTTTGATAGAAGCTCCCTGATCTCCGTCCTTAATAACTTGATGTGGCTGTCCAGCCGAGGAGTGGGGGTGGGATGAAAAAACCCTCCCTGTGGCAGGGGGACAATCTAGTAATCGTCCCGGACGGTCCGGAGCACCCACCTGTCTGAGGTGACTTTTCCCAACTCCTCTGAAAATTTCCCCAGACGTCCCGCGACTTGACTTGCTGTCAATGGGGGCACCAGGGGCAGTGCAAAGGCACTGCCCCCTTGCCTCTTCCCCAAGCATGTGAAGAAGAGTTTCCCACCCTGCGTGCAGAGGGGAAGGAGCGTTGACCATCGGTTGCCACGTGCACCTGCCTGGTCCTCGGTATGGCATCCTGGTGGGTGGAAGAAGCTGTGTTGGGTCCCAACGTTGCCTTCGGGCGGCGTGGAACACTTCGCTTGGCAGCCGCACCCCTACCCCTCACAGAGTTCAGAGTCCAGTGGTGTGTGAGAGGGGGGAGACAAAGGCTTTGCCTTTGCCAACAGCTTCTTAGTCTTCCTGAAATGGACCAGTCTGGTGCAACAGTACATCCTGGAAGTAACCTGCGAAGAGGTCCAGGCCTTCTGACGGCAACCGCCAGAGGTCGGCATGCATGGCTTCCGAAAGGCCAAGGAGGGGAAAAACGTTCTCGCGCCGTTCCATGGCCACCTTTGTGGAGGCTCGGACCAGCTGATCGAATGTCTCGTCAATCAAATCTGACAACCCGGTCAGCAAAGGTTTGGTCTCTGTGTGGACGTCGGCCGGCAGATGTTTCTGCAAGACTGAGTCCAGCCCCTTTAGTCACCCATAAGGCGAGGGCTTGATATTTGTAGCCTCGTTGTATGGCCCGGTCCACAGCCTTAAGGAATTCCTCCCTTCGCTGGACAGCCGAGTTAATAAATGTATTAACTCTGGTCCCGGAGCTGGATACTGCTGGGGTCCTGCTTGCGATCTGGTGGAGGAGTTCTTATAGTTTGGGATAGGAGGCGTGGTTACCAGTACCTGGTAAGCAGAGGACTGGACACGCATGGCCTGGATCAACATCCTTGTTGCTGTGGGTCCTCGCCCAGTGCTGCACCCTTGTAATCAAAGATGAGTCAATGAGAAATTGCTTAGCCTGCGGCTTAAGAGTCCCTTTAGGCGGACATCAGCAGCCTTCTCTGTGATTGAGCTCAAGCATCTGTAGGCGATGTGTCAATCACGTCAAGATGAATTTCCTTGGCTTCGGGACCTTCTTCTCTTGTAACAGGGAGTCCACCACTGGGAGCAGTGGGGACAGAACCTCATCCTGTATCCTTGCAGGGGCAGGGGTCTGTCTAGTGCTGCCTGCACCAGTGAGGGGGCACTAGTATTGGATTGGCTAGTAGTGACAAGAGGCTTCCCTTTCTCGGAGGAGGGTCCACTGCCTTGGGGGTAGCCCGAGTTCCCGTAAGTGGGTCTGTGTCCTCCATGAGGTAGTCATCATCCCCAGAGAGGTAAATGTCTAAGGCATCATCCCACAGACTCGCGTGGTTGTGGGAGAACCGTGCCTCTGTTCTGGCGGCAGCCTCTCCTCCACCACTTGTAATAACCAAGTTTGAAGCTTCAGTTTCAGAGAAGGTATCATCCTCCAGAGGATTTTCCTTCTGCCACTTCCGCCGTCTCCACCTGGGTTAAGGGGAGGACAAGGAATCTGAAGTCATTGGAGGACGTATAACGTCTACCCCTCTTATGTCATCCACTTCGTTCTCAGTCTCGTGTCCCGGGTCTACCCCATTCGGGGGATGGTACGCCTGCTCTGAATGGTAGGCTCCATAGAAGACACTCTGCCCAGTCTGGGTGGAGGCCTCTCCTCCCTGTTGGGAGAAGGCGCCGGCAGTCTTGCTTGAGTGGGAGGTGGAAAGGGAGCAGACGAGAACACTTTCTCTGCATGTCGCTTCTCTGTCCTCTAAGCCACTTTCTGATAGTGCCGATCTTGGAACACGTTAATTTTTGCTATTGTTGATATACGAGCCGTTAACTCTTGTTTACTTTTCTTCACCATGGCACTATGAAGCTAGTGGATACACTGTACATGTGGAGGATTACCATACTCAGTACGCATCCCTGTTAGAATAACAATTGGTACTATGGAGCTATATAGATCCATTCTATGGAGCCGTATGGACTCATCTATGGAGCTGTATGGACCTGTGAATTTGTTTAATGGAGCTGTATGGACCTGTGAATTTGTTTAATGGAGCTGTATGGACCTGTGAATTTGTCCAATGGAGCCATATGGACCCGTTTTATGGAGTTGTATGGACCCGTAAAGTTGTACTATGGAACCATATGGACTGTACAGATTTGTTTAATGGAGCCGTATGGACCCGTAAAGCCGTGCTATGGAGCCATATGGACCTGTATTAGGCCGTTCAATGGAGCTGTATGGACCCGTAAAGCTGAGCAATAGAGCCGTATGGACCTGTACGAAGCCGTTCAATGAAGTCGTATGGACCTGTAGAGCCGTCATGCTATGAAGCCATATGGACCCGTACGGAGCCGTTCAACAGAGCTGTATGGACCCGTTCAATGGAGCTGTATGGACCCATACTATGGATCCGTGAGTCTAAATAACGGGCCCTAAAAACCCTCGGGTGTAACTCTACGGCTCTAGCTGAGAGCCGTTGGTCACTTGTGACTACTTAAAACGCCGCTACACATGATCCATCCAGTCCCAGCTTACAACCGTGGCCCACAGTGGTATTAAAAGTAAGACTTACCAATGCTTATAAATCAACAGCTTAGACTAAGAGCTGTGACCTATTAGTATTATATGTGGTTATATTTATGTCCTGTCATTAGACGCGACACACAACACAACTTACGTCAAACTCCCCTACGGGGGACACGAAGTAGACCCTTATGAGGGCGAGGCAGGGCCGCGGAAGTCAACGAACACTAGTACGAGATAAGCCACAGCAATTTAGACCACCAGTCATCATGTGGTGATATCAGACTCTTGCCCATGCGCTAACAACAATTGAAGTAGGTGGCATAGGAGAACCTGTGTTTGAAATATCCTAACATGTAACATGTATGTACCATATAATATTAGGCTCTCCTCATGGTGGGCGTTGGGTCTAAGGTAAAATAAACTCTACCCGAGTGAAAGAGGCTCCAGAACCTAGCTCAAAAGTTGCTCTGTGGCATAAAGCCTCTCGCCATAGGAGTGAAAAACACCAGACTCCAGAGCCCATTTTGTACTGGGGCGAAGAAAATTCTATTCGTCACTAGTGTAAACTGTATGGAGAAGTCCTGCAAGTCAGACGGCAATTTTTCTCTGGGCATAAGGCCACCTCATCTTACCTCAAGATGACTACAAAAACTTGTAGAAAAAGTCAAACCAGCGGAAAACTTTCACAGTTGGAGTGACTAAAAGAAAGTGGTATAGAAAAATGTGAAATTCAAGTCGAATTTCTGGACCAGTTCCCAGTCGTGTGGAGGTAACAACACGCTGAAGAAAAGTTAGGGATTAGAGAGGTAAACTGGAGGTCAGGGCTGGGTAGGCAACTACACTTTTAAGGTGGTTCGAAGTGCGTTAGAATCAGGTCATGAGACCAGATTGCATATTTATAACATGGAAAGTAAGATATAAGTTGGCAGTACATCTAACTCAGCTAGCCGGTCCAAAGATCTATGACAGGTAGCAACAACTTGAGCTCAAGTGGAAGAAAATAAACCATGAAAATAGCAAAATTGTTCATCAAAATCAGTTAGAGATTGACCATTGTACAGCAACTTAAATTTTAAGGTTTGATGCACAACTTTATCTAAAATTGTGACATCACAGAGATAAAACCTATGAATTTTTTCATAAATGTAAGCTTGATGTGTTTCAATCCTTCCCAACATTATTTGAATAGCAGCAGTTAGTTAAAGATAAAAATCTTTACCTGTCCATACACCTTTGCTCTAATCTTTTAATTCTTATCTTATTACTTCTTACCATTTGTATACCTTATTCTATTGTTTGTTTTATATTTCTTTTTATATTTTTGACTTTGTATGTTTTATTATAGCTCAGGGACCTATGCAAAATCAACTGAACAGGTTACCCTCATAAAAGAACTAACATAAATAAATACCTTTAAGAGTGTTCCAAGTGAGTAACTTACCCACATACGCCATGTTATCTCTAACCATGAATTTGCAGAGATTATCCCTTGTGAATCAACCAGGAATGCAACTTACCCACACGCCGTGTTATCTGTAACCATGAATTTGCAGAGATTAACCCTTGTGAATGAACCAGGTGTGTAACTTACCCACATATGCCGTTTTATCTATAACCATGAATTTGCAGTGATTAACCCTTGTGAATGAACCAACCAGATACTTACCCACATACGCTGTGTTATCTGTAACCATGAATTTGCAGTGATTAACCCTTGTGAATGGGATTGGATGAGAGGTTGGCGGAACAACAAATCTCCGCTATGAACAAAGAACGCAAAGCTTTATACAATACATGCATAACAATGAAATGTCAATTTAAGCACAAGTAATCATTTAAAGAGGGAGGCCCATCTCAGTACATTGTGATGAGAACATTTATGTCACTTCCGGTTGTGGAATGCACAAGATCCTTTTCTGTTTGTTCAGTCAGACATTGCACGTTGTGTGTGTGAAGTTTCATGCGCAATGCATAACGTTATAATCATAGGAGAAACCTATTTTTTCAACATGTTTGTCAGAAACAAAACGTAAAAGTGCAATATTAGTAAGATGATACTACAATAGTAGTCACTAGACAACAGATAATTTATGAGAGAAAAAAGATCAAGCAAAAACCGAAACAAATTATTCTGCCGGGACTCGAAATTACACAACTATTGTTTTGAAAAAGAACTTAAGTTTATTGCCCACACCTCCTGAGCTATAACATATGGTAACATATATAGGTTTTATTTAATATACACCATGTGATAAGAGTCAACAAATCATGTTTTAATTGGTTGAAAATTTAACCAATCAAAACAATTGCAGTCAAATTCTAATCATTGTGTCCATATGACAATTTTGCCTCTTTTAAGTAGGCAAAACATTTGAAATAAATGTTACTGGGATGTCATTGAATCTTTAGGAAATGCCTCCAAACCAATTGGTCAACTGAAATGTTAAAATGATATTCTGCTCTATTTAATGCATAAATATTGACGAATAAATAAAGTTTATGCTTAAGATAAAAATGAAATTATAGTTGAAGAATTAAAAACACTTCATATCTTGGCACGTCTGAGCACAAAACAACGCAACTGTTATGAACAGGCCTTTTCTGCATTCTCCCATCAATGTAGCTTACAAAGGATTTACAATAACTTACAACTTCAATATCAACTCTGCCTGTATTGTTTAAGGATGCGAGAGACTGCAAAAACGATGTTTGTTCCTTGTGGGTGTGAGACCAGTATGAGGTCATCAGTCTGACTTTGACCTGCTTGTCGATAGCCATGCTCCTCATCTTGTCATCAATGAGTGGCCAATAGCTTCAGAAGATTAAATTTATATAAAAATTGGCATTGACATGTTGCAATTAATTACATAAATTATGTGAATAAAACATTTCAAGTTTTAAACAATTTCCTCTAAAGTTGTAGATCCATTATGAATTTAAAATCATTTCATGTTTTGATTTCAAAAAATATCAAGCATAATATGAAAAACAAAAATTATTGAAAGGCTGCCTTGACAGTTATCATTTTTTAATCTAAACAGACCACCCTACAAAGGGAAATACAGCTGTTGTCTTCCCTTTAGGCGGACAAAATGATCTCAAGTGCTTATTTTGCACTACATTTACCTGGGTTCCAATGTGTATGCTAAAAGTGGTTCATAGTCCATCACAGAGATGTAAATAAACTCTTGCGCTTTATCCATGACATAGATGATAGCATCTATGTCAACTGTGCGTCCAGTGGGGCAAAAATCTGGAGGTGAGCTCTGAATAAGAGAGAAGAAGTGCAACAAATCCTCAGATTTCATTTGTTTCGTTCATCTCTTGCAAAGCATATATAAAATGCTGTCCAATGAAAAATGAAAGAACCTATCAAGGGGAAACATTTTTTAAAGGCAATCACAATGTGTATTTCTTTTACAATATGATAAAGCTACAAATATATGAAGACATCAAGAAATCAAAATTTATTGAAAATAAAGACAAAGGTGTCCATTGATTGGTTTACATAATGAGACCAATTCATAGAGCAATACATTTTTGAACCAAATCTAACACTCCCTAGAAAGAATGCTATAGAATCTATTGATAAACAGACACGCATACAGTCATAACCACATTCTGAAACACCATATTTATTTAAAGAGCATTGTAGAGCATTGTAGAGTATACAAATTGGGAGAGCTTTTATATATAAATATATATATATATATATATATATATATATAAATATATATATATATATATATATATATATATATATATATATATATATATATATATAATGTAGTTATTGTATGATTGTCCACGTATTTGCAGGCGAAATAGAAAGTTCCAAATAATATTGGTAATGCCACATAAACGGGAACTTTGAAAGGAAATGTGATATTTCGCACAGCTTAGTACTTCGTCAGATGGAGACCAAAAGATAACTAAATAAAGTACAATATAATACTACATAATAAACAATGCCTAAAAGGTCACTTAAAGTAGTTGAGGTTGGAGAGGAAAGCTATGTCTTTGTTTAGTTCGTTTAGTCTGTTTGTGCCCAGTAGGATAATCAGTTCTGTTTCCCGAAGTAGTCGTTTGTTAGTCATTTGAAAGTTGCCTTCTAGTATAGAAAATCTGAGATGAGAGAGATTATGTCCTGGAGAATTAAAATGAGAAGATACTGGAAAGCCACAGTTTTTGCCTTATGCTGCTTTTATGGTTGTTGAAAGGGAGCTGGAATTTGGTTTCTGTTTGTCCCATGTAATGAATGGAGGGGCAAAGGTTGTAAATTAAGAGATAAATAATGTTGGAGCTGTCACAATTGAATGGACCTGGGTATAAGGTTTGCCGTTAATGGTAATGGATTTGTCGTTTATCATGTGTCTACAAATTTGACACCTACTTTTCCGGCAGGTGGTGTTGGAATTTTGTCGGGGCAAGGGGTTTGAAAGTTTACTTCTAATAAGCATGTTGTGTAGGTTGGGGGGTTGACGTCTGGCCATAACTGGTGGAGAGTCGAGAAGAGTTTTCAGATTGCTGTCAAGTTTGAGTATGTCCCACTCACGTTTAATGTACGTGCATGAGGAGGGGTCAAGTCCTGTGTTGTGTGTGATGACTAGGGGTATTCTGTCTGATTTGGTTTTGGATGTCAAAAGTTTGGAGGGTGAATGTCACATACTTTGTTCCACATACGGAGTATGAGTTTTAAGAGTAGCCACGTTTTAGAAAAGAACCAACAAGGTCAATGGACTGACTGTCAAAAAGGTAGGAACTAGAGCAAATACGCTTGTAGCGTAAGAGCTGGCTGAAGACAATAGAATGTTTTATATGCATGGGGTGGTAGCTAGCGTAGTTTAAGTAAGTATATTTGTCAGTGGGTTTGCAGTAAGCAGATGTATCTAAAGTGTTGTCAGATGTGATCTTGACAAGGGTGTCTAGGAAGAGTATCTCGGTTTTAGAAGATATAATGGTGAATTTGATTGACGGGTGGAAATCATTAGCCATTTGTTCAAAGTCCTTAAGTACCCCTTCCCCATGCTCCCAAATGAACAAAATGTTGTCGATGTATCTTTAATTTAACTTAGGTTTACATAAAGAATTTTCAAGGACTTTGTTTTCCAAATCGGGTATGAAAATATTGGCATAGGAAGGTGCCATTTTGGTCCCCATTGCTGTGCCTTTTAATTGGATATATTGCTGGTTATTCAATTCAAAAACGTGGTTTAGTATAAAGTTTGTAAGTTTACAGATGGTAGCACATGATTCTCTGATGGTGCCTGTTTGAGATAGGATGTTCTTGGCTGCTTGTAGGCTTTCGGTGTGGGGTATGTTGGTATATAGAGATGATACGTCCATTGTTACAAGAAGAGAGACCGCGGTGACAGATTGGATGTCTAGTAGTTGCAGTACAAAATCGGTGCAGTCTTTGAGGTAGCTGGGTATGGTGGGTAATAGGGGCTGTAAAATATATATATATATATATATATATATATATATATATATATATATATATATATATATACTTTAAATCATCAGCAAAGCGGTGAGAGTGCTCGATGATCTTTAACAATTCAGAGCATTTTATATATTCTTCACGTCATCTGCTACTACTCTTGAGTTTCACGCACGTCTATTTCTGACGGCCATCTTCAGGCAACTGATGCATTATGGCTTTTTGTTGGCACCAATGGGTGGATTGGCTTGTTCCATGGCGACATGTGGAGATGAGCTCAGTCTTTTATTGATCGATTGTGCTTTTGAGGCAGAGAATCTCAAGTTTTTCCTCGAGGCAGAGGTTGCCAAACCACATAATGTTGACTTTTAGGTTTGCAAGAAGTTGTTTTATATTGATTTTCTATAACTTTTCTGTAACTTTATGTGAAATGTTGTGTATCACAAACAAAATATGAAATGTTGAAACCTGAACAATTGGTGATGGAGAAAAACTAAAAAAATTTAAAAAAAAAAAATATATATATAAATATATATATATATATATATATATATATATATATATATATATATATATATATGTATATATATATATATATATATATATATATATATATATAAGCAAATATATATATATCTATATATATATATATATATATATATTTATATATATATATATATATATATATATATATATATATATATATATATATATATATATATATATACATATATATATATATATATATATATATATACATATATATATATATATATATATACATATATATATATATATATATATATATATATATATACATACATACATACATATATATATATATCCCATATAGCTAAGCACTATAATAAATATATATCCCATATGGCTACACTATATTATATATATATTATATATATATATATATTTATATATACAACTTTCTTTCAACATTAACTCATAACCTAGATAAAAACTCCAACATCTCCCGTGACGACAGAGGGGCATTGGAAAACCTACAGAAGAACAAAGAAATAGGAGGGGCAATCGTTCTCCTGGATAAATCAGACTACATTGCGGAGGCAAACAGACAACTCTCGGATGACAACACCTACCAGATCTTACCAATGGATCCTACACCATTATACCTTAATGAACTTCATGAACCATGTAGACTATTTAATCCTAAGACCAGAGAAGAGGTTGGAAGTTTGATCCCATGCAATCCAAAACCTGGCATCTTTCACACCCAACCCAAAGTTCACAAATTACGTGGACTAGTTGAGACACAATTAGACCTTCGCGACACCAATATTTCAGAACCTGATATTTGCTCTTAAGCTCTCGAAAATCGAATTCTTGTTTCCGGAAGACCCATTGTATCCGGTATAGGTACAATGACTGAATTCCATTTCCACGTTCGTGGACTATAACCTCCAGCCCCTTCTCCCCTCCATACCAAGTCATTGCCAAGATACCACAGATTTTATTAGAAAATTAAATAGCATCAATAACATTCAACCAAAACCATCTTAGTCACAATGGATGTCAGCTCCTTATATACTAACATCCCCCACAAAGAAGGTACTGCATCAGTTAAGCAAATGCTAGACCTTCATTCACACAAAGCCACATACCAAATTACTGCCCTCACTGAATTTATTTTAAAACATAATAACTTCACCTTCCAAGATACCCACTTCCTACAAATTAACGGCACTGCGATGGGAACACGTGATGGCCCCGCCTGCGCCAATATCTTCATGCACTTCTTCAACAAACATTACTTGAAAGCTGCCCCCTTAAACTCGCATTTTACATACGATACATCGATGACATTTTCCTTATTTAGGATCATGGGCCACAAGAACTCGAAGAATTTTTCATCAAGGCCAACAGTCAACATCGCCGGATCAAATTCACTATGGAGCAATCCACCAGTGAAATCCCTTTTCTTGATACCACAGTATTAATTAAAGACAACAAATTGCAAACCAAAGTATACACAAAGCCGACAGACAGACAAACATACTTACACTTCAAAAGCTTTCACCCATCACATATCAAAAAATCTCTGGTTTTCAGTCAACTGTAACGCATACGCAGAATTTGCTCCACCACCAATGATTTTATAGATTCTTCCATTACCCTCCTCGAACAATATAGTAACAAGGGATAATTCTTTAGACTTTTATCTGACCAGTTTGAAAAAGTTCTCGCCATTCCACGTCAAAAATTGCTAAACTACCAACCTAAGTCCAAATCCACTCGCATTCCGCTAGTGATAACACATCACCCCTCACTAAGACCATTCATATCCAATGTACAACAATTGTGGCCCATCCTTCGTTCAGACCCATCACTAGCCCCCCTTTTCACGAATCCCCCAGTTATAGCACGCAAACAACTTTGCAACTTGAAATCCATCCTCGTACATTCTTAACTTCAAAACACACAAACCAACAATGGTAATATCAAATGCAACAAGCCCCGTTGCCTAGTCTGTAAAAATATGGACACCTCACCCACCATTTTACACATAGCCAGTAATACTCAGCTTAAAGCTGGGAATTTTAATTGTGACAGCTCCAATGTGATTTATTATCTGTACTGCCAAAAAAGCCCCCTTATTGCATACATAGGTGAAACTAGTACTAAATTCAGACTTAAATTTAATAACCATAAGCATACAATTCGCAACAATTCTCCTGGCTTTCCTGTGGCTTCCCACTTCAATCTGCCTCGACATTGTCTATCAGATCTCAAGTTCGCCATTCTTTTTGGAGGCTTCTCTGTTACACACCAACGCCCATCAATGGAATTAAAGATGATTATCAAACTAAAAACCCATCTAACAGGATTAAATAAGGATTTAGCACACTTGAGCAACTACACATGGTTCAGAAAAGCCACCACTAATACCTAATACTTGCACTCTATTTCTTACACACACATCAATTGCAACTGAAGGTCTGAAGTCAGACCGAAATATTTTGCGTTATATTCTAAAGCACAGTTGGATTATGAAAGGATCATTAAACCTTAGAGAGTCGTATATCTCATCATTTTATATATATATATATATATATATATATATATATATATATATATATATATATATATATATATATATATATATATATATATATATATATATATATATATATATATATATATATATATATATATATATATATATATATATAGATTGATAGATATATATATATATATATATATATATATATACATACATATATATATATATATATATATATTTATATATATATATATATATATATATATATATATATATATTTACCCCGCTAAAGCGTGGCGGGGATATTTCTGAGTTATACTTACCTTCCATGCTATAATATGCAATCTGGTCACACTGACCTGATTCTAACGACTTCTAACCTAACCTAAAAACGCAGTAACCAGCCAAGCCCTGACCTCCATAATACCTCTGTACCACCTCACTCAACATTCCACCGGCCTGAACGAGGAGGGGAGGCGGGGCGGGATGCATGGAAGGTAAGTATAACTCGTAAAAATATCCCCGCTACGGCTTAGCGGGTAAATTTACTTCAAGTTATACCTTACCTTCCATGCTATAATATGCAATCAGATTGCAAACCGAGGATAGGAAGGAAGGAGTTCAGATCGTCCGCACATTTTTTTTTTTTTTTTAATGGCTGGTACGAAAATCTCACACGGGCCGAACCCGTTTAAAGGACGAAATTCCTTCACCTCGGAAGGATGAAAGACCTCAAGAGTGGGAGGAACTAAAACATAGGAAACCACGGCGAGGTACAGTCAAACCGAACAAGGCACCATTCGTTGACAACGGAGGCAAACCTCGAAGAACCTGAGCGTAAGCCCAGAAAACAAGCCAACCGAAGAGCGTTTGGACACAATTACAGCAAAGTGTCCACAAAAACGCCACAAGCCACACGATTGGCACGAGACAGAACCGGCGGAAACTACGATTGGGAACAGCGTGTACCAACGAAAAACGTTGAAGAAATCCCGGACAAGGAAAAATTCGTTAGCGCGCCAACCGTAGAGCTAAAGTTAGCGGGGAACAAACGCCGAAAAAGTGAGTCAGACCAAAAACAAGAGAAAAACCGCAAAAAGCGGTTTCTCAACGCCGCACGAGATCCGTGAAAAGAGGTTATGCGAACCGAGTGCATACTGCGCGTCGTTCTATGAACAGTTCAGACTTTTAACAGAAAGCCACTGGATGATCTATCGGAGGAAATGTCACATGACACACTACGAAGAGATCTCCCAGAACTCACCAGTGGTCGCGAAGTCAAAGACCAGACCCCACGAAAAACCCTGGTGGATAGCTGCAAGGTATCCCAGAGCTCATGATTGAACTAAGCTGGAGGGCCCACCTCCGCCGGGAGGCGAACAACCCCTCAGAAAAAGCCATGCTACGTCGAGGAAAGGCGGCCGAGCCACACCATCAAACGAGCGCTCGGGACTGAGATGCAGTCGCCGGAGCCGGGAAAGAGACAAAAACGTCCTGACCCGAGGCTCGTCGTGAAGCCTGCAAGGTCTCGAGCAGCCAAAGTTCGTCCCCTGCGCCGAGACGAAAAAAAGGGTCAAGTACCCATCCAAGTTTCCGACAGAAGGGTCACAAGAAAAGTGCCCCACCTGATCAAGAAGCCCGTCGGCACCGACGGTGATATCTGACGGTGAAAACCGTAGCAGTTCTTGGGACCAGCGTAGCTCCAGGCCACGCCTATCCACAGCCGAAACTTGTCAAGAAGTTGACTGGAGAAAGTGTTAACGCATTACTCGATAGTAACAACCTTGAAAACCGCGGAGCCCACGGCTCGGGCGCGGAAAACGAATACAGTATGTCTGTACGGGCAGTTAAGTAACAGGCCGTAAACCGCAAAAAACAGCTGTAAGGTGTTAAAGTATGGAAGGAACCATACGTGCCGTTGTTGGTAATAGCTACCCCAAACGTAAGGTTGTCTGCCAAAAGGCCACCTATGGTCAAGAAAATATCCTTCATGGAGGTAATATTGACAAGTAGGGGTAACGTACACGCCAACCGTATGAGTCATAAACCCCAACACCGCGGTAGAAATCACGAAAGAGGTGACGTCCTGTGTATACTACACGGACCGTTAAACACCCTGCACCACGGAGCGGAAAAAACGCGTGGCTACTGGGGGACTTACGCCGTACAAAGTGTACGCCCCCCGTTAAGTATAGATCCGTTATGGGTCTACAAAGGCGCAGCATGACAAGTAAAACCACGGTCCACCACCAACGATGTCGCTGTGCACCACGGAGCAAAAGCTCGTGGCTCGCGAGGGGACAACTGGTACTGGTGCGTGTCCCGAACGGCGTAGCTATCAGTACCAAAGGACCGTCTGGGTCCACGATGGCGTGAACGCATTTGCACACCTGTAACGCGAGTCGTTATCTCATTATACCTCTTCACCACGCCGCGGCCACCGAGCGTTCCGTTGGAGAATAGGTAAAATATATATAAACTGAGGCCGTAAGAAATCACGGAGGAGTTCCGTGCCCACGCCAGCTATAATGAGTCGAAACTGAGTTTGTTCCATCACGAGCTCGAAACCGTAGCTGCGTGGGGAAGAGGGGATCGACCGTCGTACTCAGTACGCGTGTCGGTAAGAGAAACGGCGGCGGGCGCAGTAGTTCATGGCTACTGGTCCTCTACCACACAGCCGCTGGTATAGGGCCGTTAACTCCGTTTGTATAAAATCACTACGGAGCCGCCGAAGCTTGGCGGTTACGCGGGGACTGCCAAACGCTAAAAACGCCCCAGCAAGAAAACGACGCCGGAACACTGCAACACGCTAGCTAACGGGTCGCAATATCCGAAGTTCGATACCGGGTTTTATCGATGCGTTATGCAAAACCGCGTTAATATCTGTAGAATGTGAGCCGAGGTCTCGTCGACGCAAGAATCACATTCAGAGTAGTTTGAGCGGTGGTGGAACTACGTAACGGAGGGAATAGCTCGTGATGGTATGCCTCCGTAAAGAAGAAATCTTATCACCCGAACGCTAGGCCTCGAAACCCGAGCAGCGCAACGCCGACATCCTGGGAGCGTGGCGTACCGACAAGCGGGACTCGCCCCGTGTCCATGAACTGGTGAAAACTATGCGGAACCGTGGCGTTCAACGCGAAAATCTCACCAAGTCAGCTCACACGGCGTGGGGATCTCGAAACTAACAGGTGTGGACGTCATTGCGTTACCTGCTGTAGAACTAAGCAGCACTACAGACCCAAACGTCATCCCATGCCCCGGACCCAGGCCGCCAAGTTGTGTTACGGACCGCACGGGCCGTTAAAACAAGCCGTGGGGCGTATGGAACCGATTACGGAGCCGTTGGACCTAATAGACCCGTGCAAAGAATCAATGGCTCTACAACTAGCCCGTAAAAAGGGGACTAACTCGTAAGACCCGTCGTAGGGCGCCTCTTGTTGGCCGACCGGTCCCATCGCTGAACCGAGGACCACAGCGTGTACACGGGTTTGAACAAGTCGATAACACCAAAGCAACCTAAGAAGCGTTGTCATCGCGACCGCGCGAGACAGTCAAGGCGCGTAGAACGACGGCACTAGGGACCTGCCCGTCGTGTCGATGATATAGGCGCAAACATCGCGAACTGTGACGCCAACGCCGAAAATCCTACAGAGGCAGTTCACCGCGGCGTGGGACAGCGTAGCTATGACCAAGCAGCTTCCTGGCTAGCGAACTCAACCGGGTTCATCGTGCAGTGCACGTTATCCGTTGCAAAAACTCGGTCGTACAGGCCCGCACGGTCTAGAGAGCGTTTGCACGCTATGCAAAAGCGGGACCTCTGAAGTGCGTAGCGCATCGACGGCACGGAGGCCTGTCCTCCGTGCCTCACGATACTGGTGAAAGTAATTGCGGAAATGTAACGCTCAACGCGGATAATCGTATAAATGGTGTTCACATGATCGTGGAACTGGCGTAGCTAATGGCCACGGAACCATGAATAGAATAGCTCTCACGGCGCTATACTACTTGTAGAAGATTATCACTTGTCACCTGGCCACATAGCTCGTAGCTGCGGGTGCATATCCGGGTAAATCGTGCGTGCACGATATCCGTTACAAAACCACGGAGCCGTGCGCATCCGAACACGGAGCCGCACGCTCTCGGTCGCACCTTGAAAAATACCGTCGCGGTGGAGTCTGTGCTCGACCACGCCGCTGGAACCCAATCGCTGCAAAGAGTACCACGAATGGACCAGAGCATAATCTAACGCAACGCGTGAGATGGATGTGACCGAGCGTAAAGCAAAGAAAGCGTTATCACGCTATGCGGGTCATCAGGGTGTGTAGAGCATCGACGCCCGGGGACCCCTGTCCTCCATGTCCATGATACTGGAAAAATAATTACGGAACGGTAATGTTCAACGCAGACAATCTTAATTAGTGCGTTCACACGAAGTCGTGGAACTGCGTAGCTAATGGTTACGGGACCGAGAAGAAAATAGCTGTCCTGATGCTATACTTCTTGTAAAGAAAGTCATCTGTCACCTGACCAATGAATGTAGTAGCTGGTGGGCGTATAACCCGGGTGAACCGAACAGCGGTGTCGTTATCCCATTGAGATAAGTTCCGCTCACTGGAGCCGTCCAATGGAAGCGAAAGGACCCGTAAACGGACCCGTGGACTGGTATGGAACCCGGGGACCGTAAACACGGGCGCGGAACCGGGCCAATGGAACCCGTGCGGACCCGTAAAACACGGACATGGAACCGTCACGGACCCGTAAACATGGGCGTGGAACCGTATAACTGTCGTAGCCATTGGCTCGGGACCAAGAAGAAAAATAGCTGTCTCAATGCTATACTTCGGATGAACCGTCACGGTGTCGTCTTTCAGAGGCGCTCCGCTAAAGTGGCGGCGGCCCCCCCCGGCTTTGGACCTGGGTGGCGGTGGGGAGAACGAAAGAGGCCTCTCAGACCGTCGCTTCTCACTTTCTCCACGCTCTTTGAAAGTACCGGTCAGCGGTGGAGTCTGTGCTCCGACCACGCCGCTAGATCCCAATCGCTGCAAAGAGTACAAATTTGACTCGCAGCATAATCTGCCTGTAACCGTGAGATGGATGAACCGCCCACGGAACTGCCGCTTTGAAAACGGGCCGCTGGGAATTAAGGGAACCCCCCAAAGGAAAAAGCCCCCAAAAACGGGGCCCCGGGAAATCGGCCCCGGAACCGCCCAAAGGAAAAGCCGCCGAAAAGGGCGGAACCAGGGACTAAATGGAACCGGGCCCCCCTAAAAACCCGGGCCCGCTAAAAGGGGGTTTGGGGTCAAGGACGTCCCAAAGGGAACCGCTTGGAACCGGGGTTTAACAGGGACCCGAACGCCCCCCAAGAGGTTTTTTCCCCCCACACGTAGGAACCGCCCATGGAACCGCCCCCCAAATTTTTAGGGCGGAACCCCCATGGTCCCGAACCAGGGGAAAGGTAACTAAAAACCGGCCCAACGTTAAAGGGGGGAGTCGGAATTCCAAGGAAATTAAATAGGGGCAAACTTAGGCGACGCCAACCCCAAGAGGGTTTTTTTCTTCTTCCTTTTACGCCTAGGGAACGCCCAAAAGCGGGAAACCTTTCATAATTTTTTATATCTGAAAGAAAGAACATATATCCATGCCATAACAAATACGGGAAAAAAGTATGATCACGGACACGCAAAGAGAAAGTTTAAATCTAAACAGAACATCAAAACTTCTTAAAAAAGAAAAATTTTACTGAAAAAAAAATTTTTAAGAAAGAACTGTCCGCAAAACCAAAAAAAGGAAAGTAACTATGATCACGGGCACGCTAAAAAAGAGACGAGGATAGATCTAAACAGAACAACAACATTGCAACAGAAAAATTTAAAAAAAAAATTTTTTTCTAAAAATTTGAAAACCCGGGGAAAAAGATCCAACGAAGACTTTATAGCGCCCCGGAGGTGGGGAAAACCAACCATTTATTGAGGCTTAAAGATAAAAAAAAGATTTTTCCAAAGGCGCGGAGAGACCCACCCAGCCTCCCAACACCCCCCAACCTGAAAATTAAATATTTTTTCCAAAATGTGTAGAAAATAAAAAAATTCATATGTGAACGGAAAAAAAAAAAGCTCGCTTTGAACAACTTTGTCCAGAGTTTTTTAAAAGGGGGACCCCACTTTTTCCCCCGGGGGAATAAACCCACCGGATGCCCAAATCAAAAAAAAAAATTTGGGTTTAAAGCATACAGAAGGGTATGAAAATCCTAGCGTTAAACACTAAAAAAGTTTAACCCCGGGTCACCGATTGGGGAAAAAAGAAAAAAAAAACCCCCGGGGGGAGGTCCCCAGACAGGCACCCAACTTGGGCTCAGGACCAAACACCACCACGAGTAGACGCCGAACAGCCACCGCTAAAAATGGAGACAAAACCCGCTATCCTATGTAGGCTACAGGAAAGCGAGGTCGGCCAAGAAATTCACCCCTGGCTACTCACCCCTTTTCGGGAAAACTTAAAAAAAGGGGAAAAGATGAGAACGGCAGCGAAAAAACCCCATAGAAACTCAAGAGAAAAAAAGTTAAAAGGTAAAATAAAATAAAAAGGGGCCCGTTTTCAGCATGTTAGTAAACAAAGGGCCGAAAAAAAGGAGGGGGCAGAGGTATTATGAGGTCAGGCTTGGCTACGGGTTTAGGTTCGTTTGAAGTGCGTAGAACGGTCAGACCGATTGCATATTATACATGGGGAAGGGAAGGGAAATTGAAGTAAATATATATATATATATATAAAAAATATATATATATATATATATATATATATATTTTTATATATATATATATAAATATTAAAAAATATATATATATATATATATAGGATATGATAGTGAATTAATATTAATACATACTTTTAATTAAAAATAACAAATTTATATTTAATACATTAAAAATTAATAATAAATATATATTTATATAAAATACATATTTTCATAATAATACATAAAATTAATAATACATAAAAATATTATAAAAGATAGAGATTACAACTTTTTAAAAAATAATCCAAACACCTTCCTTAACATACTTAGAAAACCCTAAAAAGAAATTTGGATTAGGGCATCAGACAATAACAAAGAATACGATATATTCCTTTAAGAGAGTTTTTGGATAAATAAATTAACATTTCAACCCAGGAATAAACAACCAATAACTCACCCCCAGGGATTTTATCATAACAGTTCAAATAGATAAAACAAAACAGCCAAAACCTTAATAATTTAATTTATTTTTTTCCCCTT
Organism: Chiridota heheva; assembly: GCA_020152595.1. Lineage (NCBI taxonomy): Eukaryota > Metazoa > Echinodermata > Holothuroidea > Apodida > Chiridotidae > Chiridota > Chiridota heheva. The sequence continues at coordinate 1,824 of JAIGNY010003731.1, read as the reverse complement.
TTTTCTTAATACTTCCAATTTGCATTACCTGCCTCTTTACATATTTCACATACACTCCCTATCAAATCAATAATTTTTTTTTTCTCAAATTTTCTATTGTTTTAAACCATATTTTACTATTACATTTTTTTAAATTTATAAAATAAAACTGTCTTATAATTACCTTTATCATACTTCAGAAAGTTTATAAATATTTATTTATTTATTATTTAAATTTAATTTAATGATTTTCAAAAATTCTTCACTTCAACAATGATTATTATTTTTGTCCTGGGGGGAAGAGAAAAGAGGGTGACTGAAAGTAATTTGGGAGAAAGAAGGAGAAAGAGAGGAAGGTCGGGTGAAAGTGGGGGGAGGCAACAAATTTAAGACAGAAAGAAATGGATGAAGTTTTTAAAAATAAATTCCCAGTCAGAGAGGAGAGAGAAGAGAAATAAAAAATTAAAAAATTTTTTGGGTTCAACTGGCAGGATAAAATTTTGATTTTTAAACATCAGGTGAAAACTCTCAAATTCTCAACACCCAGATTTGGGAATTATTATCATTTTTCCCGGTTCTAAAAAAAAGAGTTGAAAATTTTCCCCTTGAAAATCACACAGAAATAAATTGAAGTAATACATCCTTTATATTTCCTTCTTTCCAATTTGATGTATTTAATGCACAAACATGGGGACGTTTTTAGAGCAATATTTACCACATATGCTGCACTCAAAAATCTAAAATTTTTTTTTATTTCCTGCAATTTTCCGGTTTAAAACTGCCAAGATTGGGGTTTTTTCCCAGCTATTTTTTACACCTCTCTTTAAAATGAGTAAAGAAATTGGGAACTTTTTCTTATATAACACCCCATTTTCCATTTTAAACTTTCCGGGGATGTTTAGAGTTAACCATATTCGTCCACAGTTTACCAATTTTTTAATAAATTTAAAAATGAGGGAAAAGAAAAATGACCCATCCACAACACATTTTGTGACTAACTAAATTTTCAAAAAAATGAATTTTTTATGATGTGGGGTATTCAAACTTTGGGGACAATAAAATTTAATTTGAGCTATGGGTTGATCTAAAAACCCATGTGTTTAAATTTTATTACTTTGTACTTTTTAACCATTTTAAAATAATAATTACAGATTTAGATGCCCTTTTTATAATCAAAAAATATGTAATATGGAAAAGAAACATGCCCTATTCATAAACTTTTATTATTAATGTACAAATTAAAAAATCAGATCGATATGATCAACATGATGATGATCATCAAACATAACCATCAATCACACACACACCAACAGTGAAAGTCCCAAGAACTATCCAGGGGGAGGCAAAGCCCTGTGCACCACAACAATGGTGCAACAAGTCCCCAACAATGAAAATTTTTTCCCCGCTTTGTCCTCTAGATGTCAAGCCCAGACGAGGAAGCAGCAGGTGCCCAAAGCTCATATTAAGGCCAAAAATTTTTTTAAAAAAAAATTCAAAGGACTGAAATACATATCAGGGAAAGGTAAATAATGTCACAACTTTTTTATTTAGAACAAAAAATAAGCAATAGGAAGAGTTTGGCAAGATTGATCGACTGACAGGAAATAGGGGGCAGATGCAACCCCCCTTTAGAAGGGGGCAAAGAAAGAAAATTCAAATCTCCAAACTCATCTAGGCCCAAAAAGATCTAGTCAGAAATATCATGTTTATAAACCCTTTTAAAACCCCTTTTTGGGGGCTGGGTGCCATACCATTCCATTACCCTTTTATTGAATCATGGTCTGTAAGCTACATCTTATTTACCAAAATACAGGACTGGCCTGTGATGTAGCAAATTATCTATCC
>JAIGNY010003730.1:517500-522460 GCA_020152595.1 Chiridota heheva | reverse complement strand
ATGACATGAAATTCACATACAAAAAATTCACATTACATGACATTTTTAAGACATACAATTTCACATGATATGAGATTTCACATGACATGAAATTTAACATGACAGGAAATTTCACTACACATAAAATTTCACTTGACAAAATTTCACATGACACAATTTCACATGACAGAAAATTTAACATGACATGGAATTTCACATGACATGAAATTTCACATGACAGGACATTTTACATGACATGTAATTTTACATGACAAACTTTCACATGACATAATTTCACATGACAGGAAGTTCAAATGACATGAAAGTTCACATGACATACAATTTTACATGATATGAAATTTTACATGACACAATTTTACATGACAAAATTTCACATGACATGAAATTTTATGACAAGAAATTTCACTTGACATGAAATTTTACATGACCTAAAATTGTACATGACATAAAATTTCACATGACAGGACATTTCACATGACATGAAATTTCAAATGACAAAATTTCACATGACAAAATTTCACATGACAAAATTTCACATGACAATTTCACATGACGACATTTTTGAGATAAAATTTCACATGACATGAAATTTCACATGACAAAATTTCACATGACAAAATTTCACATGACACAAATTCACATGACATAAGTTTACATGACAGGAAAATTCACATGACATGAAATTTCACATGACATACAATTTCACATGTGAAATTTCACAAGACAATTTCACAAGACAAATTTTCACATGACATGAAATTTCACATGACATGAAATTTCACATGACCTGAAATTTCATATGACACAATTTCACATGACATGAAATTTCACATGACATGAAATTTCACATGACAGGACATTTCACATGACATGAAATTTCACATGACAAAATTTCACATGACATGAAATTTCACATAAAAAAATTCACATTACATGACATTTTTAAGACAAAATTTCACATGATATGAAATTTCACATGACATGAAATTTCACATGACAGGAAATTTCACTACACATGAAATTTCACTTGACAAAATTTCACATGACAATTTCACATGACATGAAATTTCACATGACGGAATTTCACATGACATGAAATTTCACATGACAAAAATTTTACATGACAACATTTTACATGACAAACTTTCACATGACATAAAATTCACATAACAGAAGTTCAAATGAAATGAAATTTGACATACAATTTTATGATATGAAATTTTACATGACAAAATTTCACATGACAAAATTTCACATGACATGAAATTTTATGACAGAAAATTTCACTTGACATGAAATTTTACATGACAAAATTTCACATGACATAAAATTTCACATGACAGGACATTTCACATGACATGAAATTTCAAATGACAAACTTTCACATGACAAAATTTCACATGACAAAATTTCACATGACATTTTCACATGACAGGAAATTTCACATGACATGAAATTTCACATGACAGGACATTTCACATGACATGAAATTTCACATGACATGAAATTTCACATGACAGACATTTTACATGACATGAAATTTCACATGACAAAATTTCACATGAAATTTTCATGACAAAATTTTTTGTGACATGAAATTTCACATGACAAAATTTCACATGACAAAATTTCACATGACAAACTTTCACATGACAAAATTTCACATGACAAAAATTCACATGACATGTTTACATGACAGGAAAATTCACATGACATGAAATTTCACATGACATACAATTTCACATGATATGAAATTTCACAAGACACAATTTCACAAGACAAATTTTCACATGACATGAAATTTCACATGACAGGAAATTTCACATGACATGAAATTTCATATGACACATTTCACATGACATGAAATTTCACATGACATGAAATTTCCTATGACAGGACATTTCACATGACATGAAATTTCACATGACAAAATTTCACATGACAAAATTTCACATAAAATTTTCATAACATGACATTTTTAAGACAAAATTTCACATGACATGAAATTTCACATGACAAAATTTCAGGATACCAATTCACATGAAAAAAATTCACATTACATGACATTTTTAAGACATAAAATTTCACATATGAAATTTTTAATGACAGGAAATTTAACATGACATGAAATTTAACATGACATGAAATTTCACATGACAGGACATTTTACATGACATGTAATTTTACATGACAAACTTTCACATGACATAATTTCACATGACAAAATTTCACATGACATTTTCACATGACAGGAAATTTTATGACAGGAAATTTCACATGACATGAAATTTTACATGACATGAAATTTTACATGACATGAAATTTAACATGACAGGATATTTCACATGACATGAAACTTCACATGACAAAATTTCACGACATCAATTCACATGACAGTAAAACTTCACATAACTTAAATTCTACATGACAGGAAATTTCACATGACAAACTTTCACACGACAAAATTTCACATGACAAACTTTCACATGACAAAATTTCACGACATCAATTCACATGACAGTAAAATTTCACATAACTTAAATTCTACATGACAGGAAATTTCACATGACAAACTGTCACACGACAAAATTTCACATGACAAACTTTCACATGACAAAATTTCACATGACAAAATTTCACATGACATGAAATTTCACATGACAAAATTTCACATAATATGAAATTCACCATAAAAAATTTCACATAAAATGACATTTTTAAGACATACAATTTCACATGATATGAAATTTCACATGACATGAAATTTAACATGACAGGAAATTTCACTACACATGAAATTTCACTTGACAAAATTTCACATGACAATTTCACATGACAGGAAATTTAACATGACATGAAATTTCACATGACATGAAATTTCACATGACAGGACATTTTACATGACATGTAATTTTACATGACAAACTTTCACATGACATAATTTCACATGACAGGAAGTTCAAATGACATGAAATTTCACATGACATACAATTTTACATGATATGAAATTTTACATGACACAATTTCACATGACAAAATTTCACATGACATGAAATTTTACATGACATGAAATTTTACATGACATGAAATTTCACATGACATAAAATTTCACATGACAAAATTTCACATGACATAACATTTCACATGACATGAAATTTCACATGACATGAAATTTCACATGACATGACATTTCACATGACATGAAATTTCACATGACAAAATTTCACATGACATGAAATTTCACATGACACAATTTCACATGACATGAAAATTCACATGACATGAAATTTCCTATGACAGGACATTTCACATGACATGACATTTTTAAGACAAATTTTCACATGACATGAAATTTCACATGACATGAAATTTCACATGACAGGATATTTTACATGACATGTAATTTCACATGACAAACTTTCACATGACATAATTTCACATGACAGGAAGTTCACATGACAAACTTTCACATGACAAAATTTCACATGACAAAATTTCACATGACAAACTTTCACATGACAAAATTTCACATGACAAAAATTCACATGACATAAGTTTACATGACAAAATTTCACATGACAAAATTTCACATCAAAAAAATTTCACATGACATGACATTTTAAAGACATAAAATTTCACATGACATGAAACTTCACATAACATAAGTTTACATTACGAAATTTTACGACAGAAAATTTCACATGACAGGACATTTTACATGACATGTAATTTCACATGACAAACTTTTACATGACATAATTTCACATGACAGGAAGTTCAAATGACATGAAATTTCACATGACATACAATTTTACATGGTATGAAATTTCACATGACACAATTTCACATGACAAATTTTCACATGACATGAAATTTCACATGACAGGAAATTTTACATGACATGAAATTTCACATGACACAATTTCACATGACATGAAATTTTACATGACATGAAATTTCCTATGACAGGACATTTCACATGACATGAAAATTCACATGACAAAATTTCACTTGATAATTTCACATGACAGGAAATTTAACATGACATGAAATTTCACATGACATGAAATTTCAAATGACAAACTTTCACATGACAAAATTTCACATGACAAAATTTCACATGACAATTTCACATGACAGGAAATTTTATATGACAGGAAATTTCACATGACAGGAAATTTCACATGGCATGAAATTTCACATGACACAATTTCACATGACAGGAATTTCACATGACATGAAATTTCCTATGACAGGACATTTCACATGACATGAAATTTCACATGACAAAATTTCACATGACAAAATTTCACATAAAAAAATTCACATGACATGACATTTTTAAGACATAAAATTTCACATGACATGAAATTTCACATGACATGAAATTTCACATGACAGGTTATTTTACATGACGTGTAATTTCACATGACAAACTTTCACATGACATAATTTCACATGACAGGAAACTTCACATGGCATGAAATTTCACATGACATAAATTTTACATTACAAAATTTTACGACAGAAAATTTCACATGACATGAAATTTCACATGACAGGACATTTTACATGACATGTAATTTCACATGACAAACTTTTACATGACATAATTTCACATGACAGGAAGTTCAAATGACATGAAATTTCACATGACATACAATTTTACATGATATGAAATTTCACATGACAAATTGTCACATGACATGAAATTTTACATGACAGGAAATTTCACATGACATGAAATTTCACATGACACAACATTTCACATGACATGAAATTTGATGACAGGAAATTTCACATGACATGAAATTTCACATGACATCAAATTTCATATGACATCAAATTTCACATGACAGGAAATTTCACATTAAATGAAATTTCACATGACATGACATTTCACATGGCATGACATTTCACGACATGAAATTTCAAATGACATACAATTTCACATGACAAA
>JAIGNY010003730.1:507500-512500 GCA_020152595.1 Chiridota heheva | reverse complement strand
TAATCCCCAATCTTATACCAAGCCCAGCATCGTTACCTCTAAACTCATTGACATTCAACATTAATATATAAACAATCTACAAAATCTTGTTGAACAATATTTAAACTTTTCACCAATTGTCACTTCAGACACTCAATAAAAACAAACAAACAATAACAATGCACTGGTTTCTCTATCACCGCTCACAACGATCCTCCCATTTGGTTCATTATAACATTTAAAACTTCAACCCCCTCTTTACGACATGTCAGAATAAGTTTAAGTGCATGAGAGCCTAATGTTCACAAGGTGTTTTTCTCTGCTTTTTAGGTAGAAACATTCAATAATTTTGACAATAAAAGAACTGTAGGAATTTTTCAGTCATTAAACTCTTCTGTCTGCTTTATTGAGCCATTTACCATTTACAATCTTTATGTACACAGGAACAAGCGTAAAATTAGCTTAAAACTTGAAGTATTTATTTAATCTTTCTGTTTAGTCATTAAACTTACATTAAAAAACAATATAAATTGTACAAATATGCAAACTCAATACACTTTACACAAAAAAGAAATGTCAATCTTACTGCATAATGATTAGAAATGTTGGATACTCATGATTAGCTCAGTGGAACTTGATTAACACAATTATCTAATTATTTAGATACAAATTCTACATTTCACGAGGGGACCTGCAAATGTTATTCGCCAAACGGAGCCATGTGACCTACAGACCTAATGATGAATCGAAGATACATCTACAAGATAAACAGTGGCATAATAAGCAATAGTTAGATTGTAATAAATTTCCTATCATGAGATGGTCGAAACTGATGTTTGCAATGCATACATTGAACATTGTATTTGAACCTCATGTTCAGTATTTTCAAGTGATATCATCTTTCCTCAATCTCTACATACTAATTGGATACAAATTTCCTGTATGTTCAGAATGATTTTAAGCAATAACATGAATCCGTGGTAGAATTTAGTGCAATTATGATGCCCTTCTAACCAAAAACATTCGTCTTTTGTAGCTCTGTAAAGAAAAAACTGATACACCCCCACACACTCTCTCTCTCTCTACACACACACGCATACAAATCCAGTAAAAATATTGCTTATTTGTAACATATCAACTAATTATTCCTTTACATATTTCTACTTGATATTATATACACTTGATCATCATGTTGCAGATGTGGCAAAAACAACTGAAATCATAAACGTGAACAAGTACCACAACTATTCAATACGTAAGAAACCATTGAAATTTTTTTCGTCATTTTATTTTGTTTTATACACTTTATACATATATATATATATATATATATATATATATATATATATATATATATATATATATATATATATATATATATATATATATATATATATATATATATATATATATATATATATATATATATATATATATATATATATATATATATATATATATATATATATATATATATATATATATATATATATATATATATATATATATATATATATATATATATATATATATATATATATATATATATATATATATATATATATATATATATATATATATATATATATATATATATATATATATATATATATATATATATATATATATATATATATATATATATATATATATATATATATATATATATATATATATATATATATATATATATATATATATATATATATATATATATATATAGATGTACAGATATAAAATAACATTTAACCTTTATCACTGACAATATTTACAAGAAAATTGAATCAAATATGCCAACATGAACATTAGTGATCTAATCTTCACATCAAACTCGCTTGCAATGCATAACATTACTTTGAAATTATGAATAAATTAATTCTCAGTAAAGACAGACTTGAATCAATTGCAGTTAATGTCTTATCATATGGAACAACGTCACTCAATTTTTTAAGTGTTTACTGCATCCAAGGATTGCAAATAAATCCCGTCTGTATTTTTTTTTTAAAGTTTTTGTTCTGGGAAAAGAATAGGTAGCTCTGTCACTTATTAAGACAAACATAGCATTAGTTAAATAAACCAGATGTTGGCCGTGCATTTCTTTGAAAAAGGGGTAATAAGTGTTGATCATTTTCACCACTCTTTAATAACAAGAAGTAAATGTGTGTACAAATTAAAACAACCAGAACCAAAAGGTTTTGTGGTTACGATGCTTTTTTTTTTTTCATAAGCTGATTGATTTGCAAAATTTGTATTGTCTGCCATGTCATTGCATATCATGAAATATTTGTTCCAAGATATTTATTCATAAGTTACACCTATCATGCAGATCAATAAAAAATGATGGCAACATTAACATTTGCAGAATAATTAAAAATATTATCATAGCAAGTATGATGCAAAAAATAGTTGCTTATTCATCCAATTTCAAGAATTTTTCAGTGCGCCCCGCCTGCTCATTATTATTCATGACATTGCTTCCACAACATTATAACATATGTACAGACCATGACCCATCTGTGTACGACATACTGTATGAAATAAATCTGATATACCATTTATGAGATACAGTATGGTGTTTACATCATTTAGCACTTTCACATTAAGCCACGCCTACCATGCGTATTAATGAAATCTGTTAATAACATAAGCATGTACACAATAACCAACAATATTACCATGCAAGATATGACGTAGAACGGACATACAGTTGCTCCTTTATCACTTATTCAAAATTTTCATTGTAAGACCCGCCCACTTATTAATATGCATGAAACAACTACCACAAATAGTAGGTACATCTTCAGACCATGAGCTATCTGTGTACCACACATGACGTGAATTATCCGGATCATAGTTTTTCAGATATCGTATTTACAAGCGCTTTTCAGCAAAATCATATTAAGCCCTGCTCACTATGCATATTGAGCTATATTCAATATTTTAACATCATGAAAATGTACTGTACACACCAGCTAACATTATAATTATTCCAAATATAAAAAAAAACATACATGTGTTGTTAAGATATGAACATTTCAAGATTTGTACATTAAGCTCGCCAACTCATGCATGACATCACCATCAAAAACAGTAGAGCACATCTACGGACCATCTGTGTACCACATTGACATCAATCTATTGTATTATTCTTAAGATATTTACATTTGCGAGCTGGCTGTCACACACATACACACGAACGCACACACACACACACCTCACCCCCCCCCCCCCCACACACACACATACATACACACACACGCCATCATGACCGCATAGGTTCCTGATGCTATCGCATAATAACAATTAATTATACAAAAAATCATAAAGAATAGTACAGAAGTCCTGTGATGACATCATTCTAATATAAACAATTAGAAGGGAACAATGTATACAAAAATTTAAAAGTGGGGGTGCATCCCGTTAGCGCACCCACTGCTTACCCAGAGATTCTTATCTTGGGAGTACCTTCATCAATCAGAATGTCACAGGGCAAAATTTAATCGATTCCCACAAGTGAGTACAGATTTATACATGTGTAAGTACTGTAGCGGCAGAATGTTAAATTATTATTATAATTAGGTACATTTCAATTAAAGCACACTTGCTTTGTTCTCTTTAAGCTGGTATTTTTAGTGCTATGTTCGAATTCTGATGTTTATTGTTCTGAGTTTTTTGTAGACTCGTTTCACGTGTGCTTCAGCACAACCGAATGGGTTGTCATGCGTTAAGATCCTAAGTTTCCAAACAGTTGGTGAGTTTTTTTTTTTTATTATACGAAGCTATTTCTGCAAATTTTCAAATGTTGTATTTTAATTCAGAGAATTATAATGTTCTTTCTCTTTCTTTAAATCTATTGCGAATCGTCTTCAGTACCTCAGTTTGTCCGACAATGCAAATGTCTGCATATGTCATGACTTAAAGGATCAAGTAATACACAACTAGAATGGTGAATGCCGTCATGGTTTACATGCCCATGCAAATTGACACCCATATCAAACGACCCGGCCAATTATAAAAATGGCATCTCACACTATGTCACATATGGCATCCCATGTCCCACATGGCATCCCACCCCATGTCTCATATGACATCCCATCCCATCCCTTGTCCCACGTGGCATTCCACCATATCTCCCACATGGCATCCAACCTCATTTCCCAGATTGGAATCCCCTATATGTCCCACGTGGCATTGCACCATATGCCACACATGGCATCCCATCCTATGACCCCCATGTCATCCCTCCATAAGTCCCACATGGCATCCTTTCATATGTTCCACATGACATCCCTCCTTGTCCCACATGGCATCCCATCCTATGACCCCCATGGCATCCCACCTTATGTCCCACATTAATCCAACCATAAGTCCCACATGGCATCCCACCCCATGTCCCACATGACGTCCCATTCCATCCCTTGTCCCACATTACATTCCACCATATCTCCCACATGGCATTCCACCATACAGTATACCCCACATGGCATTCCACCATATGTCCCACACGGCATCCCACCCTATGTCTTACATGGATCCCATCGTATGTCCCACATGGATCCCATCCTATGTGCCACATTAATCCAACCATAAGTCCCACATGGCATCCCTTCCTATGTCCCACATGACATCCTTCCTTGCCCACATGGAATCTCTCCCTATGTCATCCATGGCATACCACCTTATGTCCTGCATCAGTGGCTTCCCACCTGTCCCACGTGGCATCCCACCTTATGTACCATATTTGATCCCACCACATGTTCCACATGGTATCCCTCCCAATGTCCCAATGATATCCTAATTTATGTCCCACATGACAACACATCCCATTTCCCCATGGCTTTCTACCTTATGTAACATATGACATCCCAACCTATGTCACACTAAGTGTTACTCGTGGCATCCCACCCCATGTCCCACATAACATCCCATTCCATCCAATGTCCCACATGTCATCCCATCCCATGGCATTCCGCCCTATGTCCTGCATGGAATTTCACCATATATTCTACATGGCATCCCAA
>JAIGNY010003730.1:490000-500000 GCA_020152595.1 Chiridota heheva | reverse complement strand
TAATAGACGTCCTGCAGCCGTGTTGTTTATATTTTGTGATAAAAATGTACAGAAAGATGAAGTGAGAGACCAGTTTGTCATATAGATTGTAAGATATTGCGATTTGTAATTTTATTCCTTAGATTCTGCAATCTCAAAAACAAAAGTATCATGCTACAAATATTTGAATTTTTAAAATGACTGTTTGTCGACAACAAGCCGAGTTTTTATTCTGAATTTTTCTCATATTTCAATAACGGCGTCACGGTGGTGAAAATGTAAAACGGGAGTGGACAATATTTAGCCATAAAAGCAATGAATGTTATCCCTGAGTTATAAGTTTCGCCGGGCAAAGAAATTTTTCGCAGAGGTATTTCAAATTTGAAAATTATAACACTACATAAGGTGCTAACGTTAGTATAGCAAAGCATTATGGGATATATTACAAAATGGCGATGTCCGTGTCACGAAAAGTTCCTAATTTAAGAACATTTTTGCTTCCTTATATTTGGACCTCTCCCGGACTGCTATAACTGCTCTGTGTTCCAAATACAGTTTACAAGTTTTTTGGAGTGTTTCCACAATACCGCACGCCGACATTAGTGGTATAATCTGTTGATAACATAAGCATGTACACAATAACTGACAATATTAACATGTAAGTACTGTATGATGCAAACGGACTCATACAGTTGTTATAAATTCATCACTTTTTCAAGATCTGACATTCCTGGTTTTAAAAATTGCGAAACAAATTCCATAACAAGAAATATTCCAAAACTTTCTTCTGTCAGTCTGTGGGTGCAAATTTAGGAAATATTTGGGACACTTTTTGAGGCATTAAAAATGAAATTCCAGTCATCACACTATGTTAACATCTGATCATGAAGAAATGTGAAAGTTGGGGTGAAGTAACCTTTCAAAAGTATATGGAATATTATTTAGTTATTTATTAATCAGTTATCTCAATTACTTTGATAGAGGCTGCAAACAAACAGCTGTTTTAAGTCTAACATGGCTTTCGGGATAGCTTCATTGGGTTCTCCTAGTTTGCACCTAAGGAGGAACGTTTTCCGACATTTTTGCAGGGAATGGATTGCTAATGAATTTCCCTTTCAATTTTGAAGAGTTTCATGAACAGGAAGGCAAGAGTTTAAAGAATCAAAACTCAACCAAATTTGATAATTTTCTTATGCGGTCTATTAAACACAAATGACCAATGTGGTTGCAGTTTCAAGGGTGGCATATATTGTGACCTATACAATCATTGGTTTGTCAGGAGAGAACTAACAAATCTTTTAAAGTAGCTTTTAGAAAAATTGGGAAACAATATTCTAAATCTAATTATGATCCAATGCAATTAACAATAGTTCATTACTCCTTGAAACAAACAAAAAGACACTTCCCTGAAATGATATATAAAACTTCAGTGCATTAAAACCTCAATTTTAGACAACGTAAATTTTCATTCACTTGGTAGTAGGCCTACAAATAATATCCATATCACTTTATTCACCTCCCTGTTTAGAGCAGGCAGGTTACCATGTGGTTTGATTTTGTCTAACTAATCTGAGCATTGGCCAACCATCTTATCTTTCAAACTGCCAAAGGTAAGACAGAAACAGCACATTATTTTGTTTCCTCACACAGTCCCTTCAGCATGACCTGCTGTACCAATGGTTGTCTTAACTTGAAGAATTTGATGTTACTTTGTGCAGGGAGTTGCAATATAGTAAGGCAACTCCCTGCTTTGTTTGAAGATTAGATTTCAGTTAATAAAGAATTAGAACCTAAATTACAATAATTTAGGTTCTTGAACAAATGATAGATTAATTTGTTAGGATGTCAATTGGACATGTTGGATAGATGAAATAGTTAAGTGATGTTTTGTGCTATGATTACACAAATATGGGATGTATGGTTATAAACAGGGCATAACAAGAGGCCATAAAGAATTAATATACCAAAAATTTGAACAAAATCACATATATGCTTCGGATATATAAACAGTTTAGAGAATTTACATCTAGCCCAGTCTACTAATTTTAGTTCAAGACATGATCACTGGGATCACCTACAGACCATGATACATTCATATGCCAAGTTTACCCCGCTAAGCGTAGTGGAGATACTTAGGAGAGTTATACTTACCTTCCATGCTATAAATATGCAATCTGGTCCAATGACCTGATTCTAACACACTTCTAACCGACCGTACAAACATAGTTACCAACCCAGCCCTGACCTCCATTATACCTCTAACATTCCTCACTTAACATTCCACCGAGGCCTGAACGAGGGGAGGTGGGCTGGGACGCATGGAAGGTAATGATAACTCGTAAATATTCCCGCTATGCTTAGCGGGGTAAATTTACTTAAAGTTCTATCTTACCTTTCATGCAATAAATATGCAATCAGATTGCAACCGAGGAACGGAAGGAAAGGAGTTCAGGTCGAAGCCCAATTTTCAAAAGGCTGGTCCTAATACTCGCACTAGTTTAATCCTACTTTAAGGATTAAATTCCTTATCCTCGTATGGACGAACACACCTCTGAATAGGAATTATTATAAAATAGCAAATCACTCCTACTTATAACGTAGGTACAGGGAACCACCTGTTAGCAATAACCAAGGCAAAACGTCGACTGAACAAGGGTTAGTTGCCTGAAAACAGAAGTTGCTAGTGAACAATAAACAATAGTCAAACTATAAACAACAGACAATACGTCATGGCAAAAACTTACAAGGTTCGTCATCTTAAACATGACGGTGGCAAACCTTTTGTAAAGTTAAACTAAACAGAAACTGTCAGAACAGCGGTAGAATTTTGTTAGTAAAAACAAACGAAATAGAAAGTGCCTAAACACGGCAAAATTGCATTAGTAAAAAAACGAACTAAATATTGCCCGAACAACGGCAACGCTTCGTTAGTAAAAGTAAACGAAATGAAAACTGTTTCATTAGTAAAATAAAACGAATCATACGTGCCAAAACAGCGGCCGAAATTCGTTAGTAAAACTACCAAGACGTCAATAAATTGACGGGTGAATCGTAACTGAAACGAGAGAACGTGAATGAAATACAAGGATATTCACCCCATGAAAAAGACGGTCCTCTTCTGGAAAGAACGGCCCTTGTAACTTCATCTAGGTAGTCTGGTATATCCTTCAGATATGCAGAGACGAACGTGGCTAGTGTTTTCAATACCGCAGCGCGGAGAATCTCGCTGAGGGGAACCCAACCAAAAACACACTTGATGTAGCTATGCATCGTACCAGATGTGCCCTAACCGAATGTTCCGTGAACAACGCGGGTTTATTGTATCGCTTGAATAATCCATCGCGAAATTGTATCACGTGAAATTGTAAAGACACGAATAAAGCTTTTACGACGTTCCGTGAGGATTGTGCACGTTTAATGTATTGCTTGGGCGGACATCGAACGGGAAAGCAGGCCCTGTCCTCTGATGTGTCAGAAAACGTTAGAAAGCGACGGAAGGAATATTGGCTCCGGTATAAACTTTAGAGTTTGATTTTTGGCCAAGAAAGCTGGGTTGGGCATGAGCCGTACACCCCCAGATTCAAATTGAATGTGGCCTTCTTTAAACAAATGCGCGTGAACGACGCCTCTGCGTCTGGCATAGGCCGCGGAAAGTAGAAAAACCGTTTTGATTGTCAGTTCATTAAGCAAACACGCAGACAGCGGCTCCGACTTGACGCTATTAAGTCGGCAGGGCCGCGGGCAGAGGTCTGTCGGACGTATTGATAAGTTATGTTGAGTCTAACAATGTAACTTAGAATAAGCCACGCAATACTAGGGGCCAAGTCTCAACGATATTGAGTCTGTGGATTGCAGGTAGTGGTAGGTCCTGCGGCGTCCTAAGTGAGTTACAAGTAATTTTACGGCACGCTGTAGACCCACTAGATTACTTCCACGGCTCCGGTTAACGGCTCCGTACGGGTCCGTGCGGCTCCACGGCATGGCCCCATACGGGTCCGGGATACGGATCTACGGCTTCCACACGGTCCACACGGTTCCGTATTTAAGCCATGCGGCTCCGGTGAACGGGTCCGTGCAGCTCCCTATAGTATTTGAACAAGATAACGTACAACGTACGATAAACCTGGAAACAGATCCATTAGCTAAAAAGCTACGCGGTCAAGTGATAAGAAAACAATCTCTACAGGAAGAATAACATCACGAGAGCTATTTTCTTCCTGTTACTGTAGCCATCAGCTATATAGTTCTACGACCGTGCGAACCACAATAGTTTTTCGCATTGAACGTTACGTTTGCGCTAAACTATCACTATTATCATAAATACAGAGGGCAGTTCATCCACTGTCGGTGCGCTACGCACCCACGTTGTCCCGTGATGCGTCGGATGAAAGCGTTTTGTTAAGTTACGTCCCGGAGACATCCATTTCACGTGTTACTCGTACATATTGTGCTGCGAATCGAACGAGCAAAAACTCCACCGCGATCGGCCACTGTCACCCAGTGGCCAAGCAGGGCCAGGAGAAGCGGGCCGCCGAACAGACTGTCGCCGTCTAACCCCCCTCCGCCACTGCCACCCGTACGCTCAAGTGTACACACTCCCACAAGCTGCGGGCGGCAAAGCCCAGCACTTCCCGGGCTTCCATCCCACCGGTACTGTCCTAACCTGGGCAAGGCAGGCCACGGACGAGGGACAGGGAACGGGACAGTGTCACAAAAGAAGAAGGAGTCGACGGTATGAGTCCTCCATACTCTCTTATTCCTCTTCCTTTCCCTCCCTGAGCCCAAGTGGAGGCGAAGGAAGCGACATTGGGGAAACCCACTGGAGGATGCCTCCTTCATGGACACGCTCAAGCAGATGCTTGAGACTTTGGCTTCCCAGGCGTTGCAGCAGAGTTTTCAATCTCCCGCTCCTAGCCGCCCAGCAGCTGGCGCTGCCGAGTGAGGCATCCCCGAACTTGAGGTCTCGGAGGAGGATGCCCTCGAGATCTACCCATCCGGGAAAGAAGTCGACCTCATGGGACAATTTGAACACACCTGTGGAGCCTCCAAACACTCCAGGGCAACAGAACAACCCCTCCCATGGGGAATTCATCCCGCAGCCCCAGTCCAAGTTGTCCCTATTGCCGCCTCGCTGACACATGCCACACTGGATAGAACTCGCACTCTGCCGGATACCGGACGAGGCCCTCTTTCCAGCTCCTAGATTTCCTGGCTGAGGAGATTAAGCTGGATGCAGTGGAAGCACCTCTTGTGGAGGCTTGCGTGCAGTCTCAGGGCAGACTACTCACTACAAACCATAGAGAAAGCTATTCTGGCGGATAAGCAACTTCCCATTTATGTTTCCCCGGTCACCAGGGTACAGCATTGGGCCAGGACCCCCGCCAAGGATGGACGGCCTATACTAAGAGATTGACTAGGCCACTCGCGTCCAACCAGCTGCATACAAGGCGCTCGTAGGCACCCCCTCGATCCCGAATTGAGTATGGTAACTCCTCCGCGATCGGCAACCCAGCAGTGTCAAGCTCTGCGGCCAGGGCCAATAACTTTATTGACGTTGCAGTCCAGCGGAGGGAAAATTACTTCAAAGCTGTTGAACGGGCCTTACAGCGGGACTTTTAAATATCAAGATTTCGCCGTATGGGTGACTGAAGGGTTAGACTTGGTCCTGCTCAGACATCTGCCGGCTGATGTTATTTCGACGACTACACCTTTGCTTGCCGGCTTTTGGATTTGATCGACATGTCAGTCAACCAACTCGCCCGAGTCTCCACAAAGCTGGCCATGGAGAGGCGCATTCAAAGTTTTCCCCCTCCTTGGCTTCTCCAAAGTCACACAGGCTGACCTTCTGCGGTTGCCGACGGAAGGCCTGGACCTCTTCGCAGGTCGTCTTCAGAGACGTCCTGGTTGCGCCAGGCCGGCCGACAAGACAATCTTAGGAACACTAAGAAGCTACCGGCAAAAGGTGAAGCCTTTATCATCTCCACCCGTTCGTCGCCGAGCTCCAGCTCCCGCGAAGGTCCGAGGCGCGGCTTCATAGCGGCGAGCTTCGCGTCGTTGCCGTGCGATGGCAGCGGAGTCCGACACAGCTTTTTCCACTCGCCAGGAGTGAACAGAGTGAACATGACAGAGAGCGGTCAACGCACCTTCCTCTCTGTGCAGAGCGGGTACTTGTTCCTCACCAGGATGAGAAAAGGGCAAGGGGCAGTGATTTTTCCACACCCTGATACCCCACCTACTGGCAGTCAGGTCGGGGGCGTCTGGGGAAATTCACCGAGTCGTGAGAGAAAGTCACCACAGACAAGTGGGCGCTGAGAATCATTCGGCAGGGCTACGGTTTGGAGTTCACAACCCCACCCCCAGCCTCAGAGAGGGGTCTTTCGTCCCACACCCATGCCTTGCGTGGGCAGCCATGCCGAGTTGTTGAGGACAAAGATCAAGGAGCTGTTGGAAAAGAACGACGTTCATCCGATCCCAAATCCACCCAGATGTCCACGTTCTTCCTGACCCCAAGAAGGCAAACAAGTACGCCCAATCATCAATCTAAGACCACTCAACAAGTTCATTTGTCTGTTGAAGTTCAAGATGGAGACGCTTCACTCATCATGCCTGAGTTGACGATGGGCCTGTGGGCCACCTCGGTCGACCTCGCAGACGCGTATCTGTACGTGCCTATGCACGAGGAACACAGGCCTTTCCTGTCGTTCCCATTCGAGGAAGTTACATATACGTTAAGGGCGTTACCCTTCGGGCTATATCAACTGCCCTAGGGTCTTCACCCGGAAAACAAGGGTTCTCGCGGCCTTTCTGCGAAAGCAAGGCATCATAATCTTCATATCTAGACGACTGGCCTATCGTCGCAGGATACGCAGCCAAAGGCGCAAACACACAATCGTAGTCATAAGAGTGGCTCAGGGCTTAAGGTGGGTTATCAACCTCGCCAGGTCCAGTCTATTTTCATCCCAGACTCCCACATTTCTGGGAGCAATCCTGGATTTCACACAAGGTCGTATACAACCGACAAGGAAAACATTCTAGCCGTGAAGGTAGGAACCGATGTTGCACAGCGAGAGCGTGGCTGGTATTCTTAGGATACCTGTAGCCAGTCTATTAGATGTAGGCCCTATGTGCAGGTTTCACGTGCGAGATCTACCATTTCACCTACTGGATCATTTCGTCCCATCTAGAAGGAACCTCAGTGTTCCCGCTCCCTGTACACAGGCTGTGGTTCCCCACACAATTGTGGTGGTGCGTCCCCTCCATCTTTCACGGAGCCGTTTTCCCACCCGCCAGACCTTCATTGTCAGTGTTGACAGATGCGTCTTTGACGGGGTGGGGAGCGAATTTAGCGTGGTACCAAGTCGCGGGATTTGAGACGAACACTTGATGCAGGCAGCACATCAATAATTTGGAAGTAGAGGCGGTACGCCAGGCTGTTGTCCTTTTCCTACCACAGGTACGGAACAAGACTGTTCTGATACGCACCAACAATACCACGTTAGTGGCGTATATCAAAAGGCAGGGAGGCACAAGGTCAATGAGACTCTGGATCCTTGCCAAGTCTCTTCTGTCTTGGGGTATGACAAACAAGGTCAACCTTCAGGCGGTCCACCTGCCAGGCAAGGGGAACACAATCGCAGATCTGTAATCGCGCCTCCAAGGAGCCCCACAGAATGGGCCCTCCTTTTGCAGGTGGCCAACGCGGTTTGGTTGATTTTCGGTCTCCCGGACGTAGACCTGTTCACGTCCGTGGACAACCACAAGCTACCAACATTTTGCGCTCTGACCCCAGACCCAAGACTCTGGAGAGTCGACGCAATCACGATCAGGTGGACCCACTTCGTGGGCTACACCTTTCCGCCGTTCGTGCTAGTACAGAGAGTACTAGACATGGTGACGTACGATCAGTGTCACATGTTGCTTCTGGTAGCCCCCAAATGTCCCGGCCAACTGTGGTCCCCACAGCTGCTCAATCTAATCGCAGGTTTATCTTACGAGCTTTCGGTCAGAGACGACTTAGTCTCAATCCCTGGAAGCGGAAAACTGCACTACAATAAAAATAAAAATAAATATAAAAAAACTCCATTTGACTGTGTGGCCTCTGTCTGCAAATCCGTGGTGTCGCAAGGCATTTAGAAGGAAGCTGCCCAAGTGGGCTGTATTCTACCAGAATTGAATGTTCCGAGACTGGTGCCAGAATAGATCGATTTCTCTCTTGGTGATGTGGCGGATTTCCTGTTGTGTCAGTTTAATCTGGATAAATCCATCAATAGAGTCAAGGGTTTTCGGACAGCCATAGCAGCTATCCACTGGGGCTTTCAGATGGGCGACCGCCTCTGAAAATATTAGTTAAAGGAATTTTCTTGCAAAGACCCTCAGTTCGGAACCTTGCTCCTCCGTGGGACATGTAAGTAGTTCTTGAGACACTGCACATACTCCGTTTGAGCCACTGTCTGCATGTCCGCTTAAAGAATCGAAGATGAAAACGGTTTTTCTGTTTTCCGCGGCCTCTGCCAGACGCAGAGGTGCCGTTCACGCACATTCGCTTAAAGAAGGCTACATTCGTTTTGAATCTGGGGGTGATGGTTCGTGCCCGACCCAGCTTTCTTGGCTAAAAATCAAACTTTAGAGTTTATACCCAAACCAATACTCCTTCCGTCGCTCTCTACGTTTTTTAACACATCAGAGGCAGAGGTCAGGATCTGGTTCCCCATTCGATGTCTCAAACAATATATTAAACGTGCACAATCTTAACGGAACGACGTAAAATCTGTATTCGTGTCTTTAAAATCCTCCTCACGCCCTGTCACGTGATACGATTTAGCAATGGATTGTTCAAGCGATCACACACAGTAAATCCGCGTTGTTTACGGAACAATTGGTGAAGGCACATCTGGTACGATTTCATAGCTGCATCAATTGCGCTTTTTGGTGGGATTCCTCACAGCGAGATTCTTCCGCTGCGGTATCAAAATCACCAGCCACGTTCGTCTCCGCATATCTGACGGATATACCTTTCATGGGGTGAATATCCTTGTATTTTTATTTACGTTCTCTCGTTTTAGTTACGATTCACCCGTCAATTAATTAACGTCTTGGTACTTTTACTAACGAATTTCGGCCAATGTTTCGGCACGTTTGATCTATTTTATTTTACTAACGAAAATTATGCTGTTGTTTAGCAGTTCAGGCACTTCTCTTTTTATACTTTACTAGTGAAGCGTTGCCGTTGTTCGGGCAATTTTTGGTTTGTTGTTTTACTAACGAAATTTTGCCGTGTTTCGGCACTTTCTATTTCGTTTGTTTTTACTAACAAAATTCTTCCGCTGTTCTGGCAGATTCTGTTTAGCTTAACTTTACAGACGTTTTGCTCCCCTCATGTTTAACAAAACCGCCCTGGTCTTCTGGCGAACCTCGTAAGTTTTTGCCATGTAGTATTGGCCGTTGTTTACAGTTTGACTCTGTTCACTAACAATTTCTGTTAAGATGCGTTTTGGGGCAACTAACTCTTGTTCAATCGACGTTTTGCCTCGATTATTACTAACAGGTTGTTCCCTGTTCCTTCGTTATAACTAGGAGTAATTTGCTATTTTTTAGTAATTCCTATTCAGGGTTTTTTTTTTCATAAGAGAATAAGGAACTTAATTTTTGTGAGTTCACAACTTGGTATCAAAGGCCGTGGCCGTCTTGATTAATGTCCAGCACTGAGTGCTTTCGGGACGTTAAACATTTCTAACCTTTTAAATTTTTGAAAATTGGGCTACGACCTGACCTCCCTTCACTGATTGCATATTTATAGCATGGAAGGTAAGATACAATTTGAAGTAAATTTACCCTGCTAAGCGTGGCGGGGATGTTTACGAGAGTTATACTTACCTTCTATCTGTCCCGACCAACCCCACTCGTTCAGGCCTCGGTGGAATGTTAAGTGAGAGATGTTAGAGGTATAATGGAGGTCAGGGCTGGGTTGGTAACTACGTTTTTAAGGTCGGTTAGAAGTGCGTTAGAATCAGATCATTGCAGC
>JAIGNY010003730.1:450000-485000 GCA_020152595.1 Chiridota heheva | reverse complement strand
TCTGGATATTTGTTATTGATCTAAATGTTTGATTTTTGTTTTAATATTTTGTTGTACTGTCTTTGGTGTTGCTAATCATTAGCGAATTCATCATCCAAAAAGGGTTTGTGTGATTTGCTAGCGAAGAAAAAATTGAACCAAATCATCATCTTGATAATGGATGGTCAAATTTAAAGACATCATGACTTTGAGGAGCGGGCCTTAAGCCAATGATTCAACATAGTCATTCTTTCAATACGGCACTATTAATGGTGAAATTAAAGAGAATTGTTTAAAATATTTACTTGTCATAAACCTACACAAAAAAAAAAAAAAAAGTTTCTTCCTTTTTGGAAAATTTCCTTAAGCTGTGGTAATTTTTCTTCAATTCAGGCCAGTTTTTGGGAAACTTTACCAAAACATCCAATGTAATATTTCTCTTGAGAATGAAAGAGGTGGAGAAAAGGGGGAAGGAAGGGGGTGATGGTGATATATTACTGAATTACAAATCAATACCTCGACAGAAGATTTCGTAAATTCATTTCGAGAAACTTGTTGAACCTTAAGGATATTATTATTTTAATATATATCTTTTCAAAAACATTTTTTAAATGGAAGCAGTTGAATATGACAACGATGTTGTGAATCTCCATTATACTCATTATCAACATTTAGTAGGAGAAAGAGTCTTATGATTTTCAGTGACTGAAATTTAGAAAAGAAGATTAAAGAATTACATCAAACATTTGGAGCTGTCTTCTCTTTCATACATCACAGATTTTCCATATTAAAAATTATTGTAATTTGTTGAGCTATATATAGCTCAGGAGTTCCGGTAATTTTCGTTATTTAAAGAATATTTTGTTCAAAATTGAAATTCTTTCTGAATAATATAAAATCTATACCTTTCAAAATAAACACTTTCAAAACCATTAAATCAATCAAACAACGCGCGAATCAATTTCAAATTCCAAGAACTGTATTTAATTTCAAGATTTTACTTACAGTTCCCATGAGCTGCTCTATGAAATCATTTTCTTCTTTGCAGTATATCTCCAACAGTATGGCTCCATGCCCTAAACAAAATGCTATTGCATCTGCATTAACCTTGGCCCTTTGTGTGTACAGCTTGTAACAGTGACCACCAAATGATGTCCAACCACCTTCACAAATGTCTGGGTGAAATAAAACGTTAGTATAAGCAGTGGTCTAAATCTAAATCTTTTGCCACTATTCCAACGGAACAATAGCATTTTAAATCTACTATTCCGTCTCATATTTCACTATTCCTGTTTCTTTTATTCTTAGAAAAACAACAATAAGACAGGTATTGAATTTATTCTTTTGGTTTAACAATTTGGCCGTATACTTTAAAAGTCTGACAGCTGCGATATTTATAGATATACCTTCAATTGCAGCATATTTTCTTAGAGCTCTAAACGTTTACCGATTTTACTAGACATGTACACGCAAATAAATGCAAGCATGTAGCGTTTACATGCATTTAGTACCTATAATTTGAGGAAGTACACCAAACTTGCTCCAAATTACGATGCTAAGTAATACAAATTCGCGCAACCAGTACGGTAAACGTATTGCTCAAATCGACTCTGGAATTTGTTTTCCAAATTGTGTAAGCTTTATTTCTACAATATGAATTATCATATTATGGAAAATGTGCAAAGAAAATTGATTCAATGTTCAAGTTCAATTTCATTTAATTTTAATATCGCATAACTTTTTTGCCGTACTCTCCAAGGCTTTCAGTGAAAATCTTGCATACTGTGATACCTCGTCGTAAACAATTTCAAAACTACGCCATGTACCCAGAAATACTGTTCATCTGGAAATTAAAAAATGAATGCAGAATTTCAGCTTTGTTGAAACCTCTTATTATTGTTTAGTTTCCAATATTTTTTTCTTTCTTGCAAAATTTATTTGACTCATCAGGTAATTTTTACATGAATAGGAATGTACTGATCACCATGATTTACGTATTTTGACCGGTTCAAATTAACCGTGTATCTTTGGTCAATTTTACAGCTTGCAAAACGGGTCTTGGATCAAAGCCTAACATTAAGTTATTGTTACTATTTTCAAAATAGCCGAATAGCCTTAATTTCGAGTCCCCAGTCTGATAAAATATACAATCAGCATAGTAATATACAATAAAGCAGCATTCAGCTTTGAAAATCGATCATTTTTTCTTTTAACTTTCACTCCAATGGTATAACACATAGGGTCCTACTAAAACACGCACTGGGACGAAAAACACGCGCTGGGTATGTAAAATATGCGCTGGGTATGTAAAATACCCTGGGAATATAAAACACGCGCTGGGCATATCAAACTGGCCAGATGGACTATGGTATACAAAATGATATTTTAGAGACAAAATTACCCTTGAAGTACTTCAATTAACTTTAAACAGTGATTTTTGAATAAAAATCTCCTGCAAGTAGTTGGTTAGTAAGGTTCGATTACATTGTCAAATTGACCAAAAAAGATTGCGGTTGTACATTACTATTTGTGGAATTCATGTTCATTGCACTTAAAAAGATAAACTTTCAAAAAAATGATTTTTAAAAACTTTTAAATGAATTAGATTCTTACATTCTTTTAAAAGTTTCATAAGAATACTATCCCAATTTTAGTGCATTAGCATCTTATAATATAAACTGTTTATAAATGAAGATTTGTGAAATGTGTTTACTTTTCCAGAATAGTGTAATCATTGTTTTTTGGAACTTTAACTGATGTGGATCAATACTTTGGCTCTGAAAATTCGTTTGGTTGGTAATCTCCCAGGTACCTTGCCCCTGACATGCGCCTTTGTAGGCCAACTTATATTATTTTATCTAATAATTATCATATAATACACATGTTTCAATTCACGATAGGCAACTCTTCGCCATTCATTTTAATAACTTCTTTGATCGTTGCATACTAATAACTTCTTCAGTATCCATGAAGTATATGAATTTGTTCGAAAAGATACCCTGTATTTAAAGGGTTTCAAATATTTCGAAGAGCTCCGTGAAGGTAGAGAAGAAGAATCATTCTATAAACGGATTAAGTTGACTTTGGGAACTACACAAAAGAGCTTACTTCTGCCGGCAAGGTAACACTAATCTGCCCATCGTTGTTTATAATGAATGAATGATGACGTTGCCTTTACAGAAATCCAATATATGGCTTTATATCTGGCGTATATCGAGGTATATTTCCCCATATAGGACTTTATATAGCCCTATGATATAAATCCGGAAATTGTATTTATATATCAAGTTTTATAAAGTCATTTATGAAGCCAGATATAGTGTATACAGGAGGAATATTTTATTTGGGAATAAAACTTTATACATTCTGTGTAAAGCCAGATAAAGTATATACAGGTGGTATATTTTATATGTATATACAGATTTATATGGCAGTATAAAGAATGATATACCTTAGTAGATATATAAAGTTTTATATACATATAAAGACGTATACAACTATATAAAGCCAGATATAGTATATATGGAGGGTATATTTTATGTGTATATACATATTTATATGGCTTTATAAAGCATGATATACCTATATAAAGTCAGATATAGTATATACAGAGGGCATATTTTATGTGTATATGTAAATGTCTATTGCTTTATAAAGCATGATACAAAGTTTATATACATATAAAGATGTATACAACTATATAAAGCCAGATAGAGTATATACAGAGTGCATATTTTATGTGTATATACATATTTATATGGCCTTATAAAGCATGGTATACCTATATAAAGTTTATATACATATAAAGATGTATGCAACTATATAAAGCCAGATATAGTATATACAGAGGGCATATTTTATGTGTATATATAGATTTATACGGCTTTATAAAGCATGATGTAAAGTTTATATACATATACAGATGTATACAACTATATCATGCCAGATAGTATATAAAGATGGCTTATTTTATTTGTAGGCCTATTACTAGATGATGGCTGCACGAAAAAATAAAAACAAACAGAAAAAAAACCCACTTGAAATGCACACTGTTTTAAACTGGTGTCAACTGTTTTTAACAGGTCGTAACTGTTTTTAACTGGTAATGAACACATCACCTGTTTAATTCAGTTACGTTTAACTGGAATCAACAGGCATTAATTGTTTTCAACAAGGAATATTACAAATCTCTGTTAAAACCAGTTGTGCTTAACTGGATTCAACAGGCATTTACTGTTTCCAAACATTACTTTTACAAAGCTCTGTTAAAACCAGTTAGACTTGACTGAAAATTTTTCCGGAATGGAAAATCTGATTTCCAGTTAGAAAACATTATTCATTTTTTGGAAATTTGCATCAATTCTTGTAAAATTTCTAAATCTAAATAGGTTAAGTCAAATTAAGTTAAGTTAAAAATCCTGAACGCCAACCGAGCGTAGCAAAAGTAGGGGAAAAAAATCAATTAACAAGCTTAGCAAGTTAAGCTTTAAAACAGTTTAGACTTGGTGCATGTACAATGTCTGGTGGTAAAATATTGCAATCTTATAAAGTTTGATGAAAGAAGGAATATTTAAAAACATTATTTTAAGCATAAGGAACGTGGAAATTCAGATCATGGTCATTTCTTGTATTAATTCTTGCGTTTGGGATTAGGTTATAATTATCAATGGCGACAAGATTGTTATTGTTATTGATTGTATATAACATTTGTAGACGGATGCTCCTTTTTCTTGTTATTAGCAGGGGCCTATCTAATTTATGAAGCATGTTAGTGATACTAGATCTATAAGAGTAGTCTGCCATACAGAACCTGGCTGCTCGCCTTTGAATTGATGCAAGTGTATCTGCATCGCACTGGTGATGGGGATCCCAGACTGCTGATGCATACTCAAGTACTGGCTCAACTAGTGCTTTATATGCAATGGTATTAACTTACCCTTTCTGGTTAGTTTTGTTTGCAAGGAATTTTTGGAAAGGGTCCAGGATTCCTTTCGATATCACCAGAAAGGGTAAGTAATAAGAGGATTAATTTTTTCCTGTGTGATTTGAATTTGGACAATTTCCAACTTAATCTGTACGAATGTAATTGTCCATCGATACATAGATAAGTTGTAAGTGTGTGATTTGAATAATCACTCGTATCAAACAAGACAATGTAGCCAGTTTGTGGGGTATTTAGAGGCAAATTTTAAGAAGTTAGGAAATCGGAGACTCTAGGATATGTTAGCAAGAACAATACAGGAAAAAAGAGGTTGTGAGATAGCATAAACATGATTGACAATCTGATAAAGGGAAACAATATAGCCTAATAATATAGGCCCTTTACTTGACAAACACGAACACAACAGCTAAAGCTGCAATGGACACTAATAGGAAGATAAGGAAGTGAAAATGAATAAAATTATGTAAGAAGACAAACAATAAACTTACTCAGGACTCAAATTAGTCTTAACTTCCGATCATCACAACAACAACAAAAATGCGGAAATGGTTGTAGTACAATCAGTGTGCTAGGCTAAATATCATTAGGTTTACTAACACTACGCGAAAATAACAAACACGAAAATAAGTATTCAAGAAAAACAAGCATTCAAGAAAAAATGGCGAAGGTGGGATTTTCAAGGGCGCCAGCCTTCTATCCTTACATTGGTATGACCGTCACGGTAAATCACGGTAAAAAATCATTCCCAACCCCCTGAAATGAAAAACAAATAAGACCTGATTCCATCTTTACAAGGCCTTAATAACTGGGCCCAACGTTAGGCTTATCTACTGGCCTATTTTTTTGATAACACTAGGATGGGTTACACCAACCAAACAAACTGCGAAAACACAACCAGTGACGTCACCATTACCTGGTTCCAAACTTCGAATTACAAAGGAAAATTGCATGTACGTGTTCATGTACTTTAAAAAACGTACATGCACAAGAAAGATGCTACATGCACACATGTTTTGTTTTTTAATGGAAAAAGTAGGGCTGTTGATTTGCGATTAATTCACTAAACCTTAAATCGGCAAATTTTCGAGCGTTTAACAATTGTAATCAAATCATTCCCGTAAACAGGACTTTGTCGTGAAGTAAAAACATTTCATGTTAACGCCCTCTTTTTCGTAAGAGTTGGATCATGGAACTATTAGGTTGCATGTTGAAACACTAATGTGATATTTACAATTGTGTCATCGGTCATTTTGTCCTTGAAAAATATAGTCAATATATCACAATAATTTTCTCTGCAATAACTGATACATAATATAACCATTGTGGCAGTACTACTATTTGGTACTAGTCTATCATTTGTTTCCAGTGGATTGCTGTTTTTTTTTGTCAGTTAAAAACACAGCCGGCCTACTATTGTTACTGTGTTTATTGCTAGTTGTGTTGCTGGTTTACCATTAAATATAACTATTTTAACAATTTATATTAAAGGGGTTTGTTTAATTAGATAAGGAGAGTATCGGCCCCTGGAGGCTCAACCATTGCCGAATGTGTCAAACAAACTCTAATGGACCTGCTCACAGTCTCCCGATCGGGAGACTTATTAAGTCTCCCGATTGGCGGTACGAACCGAACTGACATTGGTATTTTCCAAGGGAAATGCCCTACAACCTTTTTCTTAAATCAAATCTTGATTTGAGGTGAAAAAAGAGGAAGAGATTTATTCTCTCTACAGTGGGGGTCACTCCCCTTCCATTAGTAAAATGTTAGTAGCGGAATATAATCTACCATTGCCAGTGAGCCAATACATATTCGGGAAATCAAACTGAATTTAGATAACGGCGAAAATAATTTGAGAATGGATTTGCCCCCTTCTTAATTTTTCATTTTCGGGAAATGTTTTAGGAAATTTTCTTCGGAATGTTTAGTTGATTTTCGGGAAATATTTTTTACCCAAAATTGCAATACATTTTACCAGAATTTGAAATATTTCTAATTCATTTTTGCAATTGCATCTTAACGTGAAAGAAGAATCCTTCCAGGGTTCCAGGGGCAGTTTTCTTCCTTTCACGACGCTTCTTTCTCTTAACGAATAATGCTATGGCTGGCCTTGGGTCATAATCTGAATTGTTGGGACAACATTCCATGACTAGTCTGCAAGTGCGTCGGGACAATGGTGCAAAAATGACACTTTTTTTACAGTAATTGGAGGCACTTTTCGTTTTCAAAAAGGGGATACTTTTGTCATGTTTTCATAAGGGAGGGGGGAGGGGGGAGCACGTGCCTCTGGCCTCCGGTTCCTACGTATATCGTTTTAGTGTAGGCGGGATTTTTAGAAAACTTGCCCTCACCCTCACTTTTTTCAAATTGTATACCTTTGTATAATGATGTTTTGTAAATTAGCCTGATTTTGTTAATCTTCTTCCCCACTTTTGACTGGCGCAACACAATTTCGTTTTCTCCCATGTTATTTATTTTCCGGAAAGTTTAGCTGATTTTCGGGACATTTTCTTCAACTCTAATCGGGAAATTCCCTATTTTACCTATTTCGGGTGAATAGGTGAAAGGCCTACTTTTGAAACTTACTGCTTAGAAAATTATTGGGGGACATGGCCCCTCGTCAATGTTTTATGTAGGATTGTGTGGATTTCTATTTGTTTTCAAGAATCAAGAATGACCTGTATTAATTTTATAACTTTCAAAAGGGCACCTCCTGCCCCGGTTCGCCCTCAACTTTCAAAAGGGCACCTTCTGCACCGTCCACCCCAACTTTCAAAAGGGCACTTCCTGCCCCTCTACGCTAGGGCAAGAGGGACCACTTCCTCATTGCCCCTGTGGTTCTGACATCGCAGCAATGAAGGCCGTGCATTGTCTGAAAGCTATTAAACTCTTATGATTTTAAAAACTGAATCATCAAGTAACATATTAGCGTTTGATTAAGCGGAAATGCCAGAAAATTGAACATAAATAATAATTCCAAAAACGCTGAATAACAAACTTAAACCTTAAATGTTTCAATGAATTATAATAATAATAATTTTAAATAGATAGAAGAAAAATAGTCCATTAATACGTTAACAACCACTTGAAAAGAAAATGTTGAAAGTATAAATAGTAGAAAAACTTCTTTTATAATTTGCTTAATCAATTTTACAAAAATACATATAAAATAGACCTGTTGTTTGTTTTTACCTTTTGGGCAATTCCACGGTGACTTACGTTACATTTTTAACAGAAATTACTCTCATAACATCCTCTCATTCCCAACTTAAATGATTTTAGTCCAAAATGTTTTTGCTATTTCATACTTGAAGCTGTCTGATGACACAAACAAAGAAAGAATAGTATGAAGTATGCCTAAGCGGGCCGGACAAAATGGCAGCTTGACTGATGTTACAAAAGAGGACATAGAAAATATTGATCATTCTTCACTTGAAAATTCTCCCCAAACCATACATGGGTTGCAATCAATTAAGTGCTCAAATACAATCTTAAGGGACCCTTCAGTGATGCATATGAAAATACTCCACCACCTAATAGAGTGGATTGGAAAATGACGTAACTGATGTTACGTGACTGACGTTACAATTTGTCCATAAGCATATCTACATTTAATTATTTACTGTGTAAGTGGCTCAAAATTAGCAAATTCAAATAGATCTTGGTGATCTTTTGAATTTAAAACAAGTAAAGTTTGCAAACTTTTCATTTCTTGTTCAAGTTCAGAAATCAAGAATGACAATCTATAATTTGAACTAACTTTATAATTACAGATCCAAAATGTTATCCTTTATGACCTGATGTCAGTCCAGAGAAAAGGCTGACAAAATAACAACTAAATAGTCACTACAAACGACAGGTATTCAAGGTTCTATTACATTTGGAAAGGCTGAGCAAAATAACAAATAGATAGCCACTACAAACGACATGTATTCAAGGCTCTATTAGGCTTGGAAAGGCTGAACAAAATAACAACTAGACAGTCACTACAAACGATATGTATTCAAGGTTCTATTACATTTGGAAAGGCTGAACAAAATGACAACTAGACAGTCACTACAAACGACATGTGCATTGTATTCAAGGTTATATTACAAATGGAAAGGCTGAGCAAAATAACAACTAAACAGTCACAAGAAACGACATGTATTGAAGGTTCAATTACACGTAAAAAGAGGTTTTTTTGTTGTAATTCCATTGATAGGCATTCAAATTGCAAATAATTCATATAACAACAAGGGTAGGCCAATATAATGTGAAAGGATATGGCCAAGTACCTGGAAGTCAAAATGATAAATTCAGACTCGGATATCAGCACTGCTTTCGATTCGCACTACACTTGTATTTCATGTTAAGTTTTATAGTGATTTCACATGATTTACCATAGCCCTACAAAGGATGAATAATAATTTAACTGATTACAAATGTGTCATTATTTTATCTCGATTCGATTCAACACCTTAACATAAAGTACTCTACTAATTCTCAACACCACTTTTCATTACTTGAACATTTACCAAGTGCTGGATGAGATACATAACAAAAACTGACCACATGTATTTTCTTGGTGCAAAACCAATAATGTACAAGCATATTTTTGGCCATTATAATGTGATACTATAATTACAGACTTGCTATGAACTTGTTTCTAGGGTATAATGTGCGGGCATTTTGCAGATTCAAAACAGTGAAGCATGTGCAAGGAGTAGATTGTAAGAGAGGAAATGTCCAATAATGCAAGTTCAAGTGAGAAAAAAAAATGTGCATGAAAATATTTCTTGATGATGCTATATACCCTTACAGAAATAGTAGCATCCAGCAAGCTTGCGACAAGCTAATTGTTTTTAGCTTGGGCAAGTTAGCAAAAACTATCTACAAGCTTGCGCAAGCTAGCCAAACTGTTTGCAAGCTTGTGCAAACTAACAAACATCTTATGCTTGCTTGCGCAAGCTAATTTTAGCTTGCGCAAGCTTGCAAGCTACTGTAGTATTTGTTCCAAATACTAGCTTGCAGCACGCTTGCTGCAAACGTGCAGCATGGTTGCAACACGCTTGCAACACGCTTGCGCAAACTAAAAATTGTTAGCTTGTTGCAAGTATGCTGCAAGCTAAAATTTTAGTAAGGGTATGCATTGTGGTATGCAGTATTGTGGTTATTCTCTGAGAAGAGTTTCATGAACTATTTTGTATTACTGTTGTTTTTCTCTTTACTGTAGCTCTAGTGCGAAGTCAGTGGAGTGATAGTACAGAACATTACATGTAGTACTGTCAACTCCAAAATATGACTATTTAAGCTTAAAAGATTTTCAGTTCTTTCCTTAATTTGTTAATCTTTGAATTTATTTTACATTATACCGTTCAGTTTCAAAAAAATTCTGAAGTAAAGTTCATTTTTGTCTTTACAGATACACAACTTGTGACATCTAGTGGAATTTGCATATGCAGTATACAAACAATATTATATCTAAACTACACAGAGACCACTTTATACAGTACTTCATACTGATTTACATATGAATTTGTTCAATAAAAATTCATTAATTATTCATACAAGAATTATTCAATCACGTGTAAAACTATTTGAAGCTGAAATAATTAGACAAATATTACTACCTGGTACAAGAAACGCTACAAAAACTCTTTTCCCATGCCTCCAAAATTAGAAATATCCTTATCAATGGGGGATCACTTTAAGTAAGACTTGACCAGATTGTACTTGTTTAGGTACAGTACTAACCATACCGGTCTGGTACCTTTCTATATGACATGACTGCCGTTACATAGGCCTACTCCTTAATCTGCGTGACTGACGTTGTAACGTTAGTCTCGCAGATTAAGGGCGAATCACGTTACCATTTTTACTCGTCTATCATATATATAGATGGGATCATTTTCAAGAAAGGTAATATGCCTGGTGAGTTGGTCTACTGAAGTAGGAGGAGAATTAAAAAAAAACAGCACTGGATTCACGTAGATTGTTGGCTATATCAAAATTTCAAACTTTTGTGACTGACGTTACATATATTACTCACCCCCACTTTAAGCCAATTTTTTCACTACATACTAATCTTTGCGATCAATTTTTAATCCTAAGGTACCACGCAAGTATGGGAAGTTAAATGTAGGGTATTTCCACTTAATCAGTTGTTAGCCCATAAGTCTTCTTCAGAATGAGTTACTACACTGAAATGATAATTTTACGACAATTTAATTTTGTTTCTTGGAAACGTAACAAGTGTTGGAGAAACTAACAGTTGGTTTTCCATAATTCAAAACTGTGGCATTTGAAGTTACAGTAGTAGGCAGAAATTATTCTAAATATGGGTTCTAAGTATTTATATGATTCAAGAAAAGTCTCTAGAACGCTACCATTATTCTAATTTTTTGCCCATTAAAGAGAGAACAGTATTACATTCTAAATGTAGTCGATTTGATATTCAAATCCTTAGTTTTGAAGGTATTACTGAGTTTCAAGGTATGGTGCAGTTTAGTGTGTTCTTACTCAAAAATGCACATGAATAGTGCATAAATAGGGTGAGTGAAGAGCTAAAAATCTTTTGTTGTTGATTCATTGAATGTCTTCACCAGATTTATATAATGATTTTGAGTAAGACTAAGATCAAGCAATTGTAACGAGCAGCTGCTCTTCATCAAAAATTGCATTTAAAAAAACATTGGGAATTGCATTCGTGCATAGAGACCTGGGGTCTGCCCGTTCAAATTTCACCAAAAAAAACAATGCCCAACATAAATTGTTCATGTTTTCAAGTTTTTGTGCCGGCCTTCTGTAAATTATCAATTTGTTCAACCTTCATAATTACCTAATTAACCTACATGTATCTAGCTCATCCAAATGCCAATTTCAAATAAAGCCAATCATATTACAATGGAGATGCCGTTACATGATGTCTTAATCACTCATTACACCAACTAACAAAAAACAACAAGTCAAAATCTTTTTTCTATCTGAAGTTATTAAAGTGTGAATTCGACTCACGGAGGCTACCATTTTGTTGAATTATGTATTAAAAACTTGTGTATGATCACACTATTTTCCGATCAGGGACATATTTATTATAATGGATGTTGTAAGAAACCAAATTTGTATTAGCAAGAAAGCTAGATTGTAAAGAAATACAAGGTATCTAACATCCTGCTGTGTTGATGACATCATTTTCTACATGTTTAAAAAAAAAAAAATCACCTAACAATTTTTAAAAGATCCCATAGGTGGATATGTGTGTATTTTCTCAAATAAGCAGTGAACTAGGTTAGCCTGCCTAACTGAAACAAGTTCCTTTTTTTAATCCAGGATGGCTATAAATTGTAAATCCAAATACCAAGAATGCTTATATATATAAAAAAGGTTTAAATTAATTGTTTTGAAGACACTAAGATATCACACAATGCAGAAATTCATCACCTGAATGACTGCAAGTATTACCCGCTGACGTATTTAATTCATATTTTGTTTAATTCCATATCAAGCTATAGGCCTATGTTTGTTCCAACACAAAAAGTACATTAATTAAAAATCTAGCCCAATGAGATGGTAATGCAGATTGAAATGTTCATATTATAGATACTTAAGAAAGTGTAAAAGCTGCCAAATATTTTCTGTTTTGTAACTTATCTACTTTAGATGTCTAATTATACTGCATGTGGACATCTTCTTTAGATGCCTCACGTTTTATCTTAGATTTTGATGTATGGTTTGTTACTTTGAATTTGCTGTACTTGTCTTTTGCCAATATTTTATGTTTGCCTTTCTATTTTATTGTCAACAGGACCTGCAGCTTTCAGCTGAATGAGCTATTCTATATAAAGAAGAACAAAGTAAATAGACAAGTTGTATATATCACACCATGGCATAAGATCATATTCTCAGACTAAATACTCATCTAAATGCGATTTTTCTGACTGCTTAAATTTACATGTTATACCAACTTGATGATAAAATAGTGGAAGTGTGTAGTGCCTACAGAATTTTATATCCTTTGTTAAATTTAATTTGTGTATGAAATGTGTAATGCATGTATGCACATTATATGGATAACTCTTCTTTCGCCTACACTAATAATTTACTTACAAGGGGAACTTTGTACGTTCTTGAAGATCAAATTTTCATCAAATATTTGAAACACTTACAGGAAAAATATATCTGTAAGAAGCCAAATGAATTTGTCTATTCATATGTTGATGTGTAGTACCTGTGCTCTATTTTCATGGAATATCATCAACATTGGAAAATCATTGAATATGCATATGTATAACCAAGCATTGGTACCTACAACTAGCTATATATCTTTGAGGAATATTAAAAAGATGAAGAAAAAAATTAAATTGTCCTAATAACTAATACAAATGAGTTAAGAGTGCATATGTGCAATCATTTTTGCTCATGAAGTAAATGCATGTATATAAAAGTACTATGGCAAATTTGTGCCTTTCCCTGCTATCCAACTTTAGTTTTACTCCAAGTAATACTTGGTTTTTCATCACATGTAAGCAATTACTATTTTGTTTATAGTTTATTGGCAAAACTAACGTTACTGGTCTCATTCCTAATATGAATGGTCTTTGCCATATTTCCAATGTATATATCATAGACGTATTTTGATTGTTTTAATTAGCCCAAACCTTAATTAAACCAACATTATTTTAATTACCAAGTATATATATATATATATGAAAATATATATCATCAAGCTCAGTTTAAATATTATTTCATTGCACCTTAAATGTGGTTGATCAATAACAAGTAAAATCTGAGCATTTCAGTACCACTACCAGGAAATAGGCATACTTGTCAGATATTAAAGGTCCTTTGTCCCTTTGCATGTATGCCTACTGCTACAACTTACAAAGGCCAGTAGACAGTCTTTCATAATTGTTTAGTTGACAAAATGCATAAGTACATAAATATATGTTAAAGAGATAAATATAGAGAAAAATTGCAATGGGTACTATGCAAAAAAATAAAAAAAATAAAACAATGCTTAATTTTACTTTTTAAGTCTTAAGTAAAACATACCGGTAATGCAGTATTTGCATTGTGCATACAGTAACAGCCTAACGTTAGTTTAAATGGAACTGGAGCAAGAATCTTCATCCCCAAATCACGCAGTGACCAAATCCTTAGTTGAATAGCAGTAGCATAGAGGCCTAATTCCCAAGTAAGAAATAAGTAAGACTACAAAAATAAAATCATGTTTCAGGAAAGAAAAATGAACCAATTTGAAGCAAAATCTCAAGTAGGAAGAATACAATTTGAAGCATAAGTCTCACATAGAAGAGTACACATCTCAAGTCACAAGTAAGATGTTTTTCTTTTCGCTTAATTTCTGTTACAGCCTCCTCCCCCTTACACTTTAAGCAGGCAAATCCCATTGATGACTTTACATTTATTACATCTCTCCCTTGTACCTATTCCTCTCTGAAACATGACCAAATCCCACATGACCAAATGTTCCTTATTTTCTCCCATCCTTAGATCCTCATATCATCCCTTTCACCCTTATTCTGTCCTTGATTACATTCCTCACCCTCATGCTTATCCTTCATAACCAAAATGCCATGGCACCCATTTCCAACATACCATTCAACCCTTATGATGATGTTTATCTTTCATCCCTAATATTGCTATAAGTTTTAACTCACATTAAACAAAACATTCTCAACCCTCCCCTTTCATTCAATCTCCTTTCTCTCACACCACTATACTTTCATATAAACCTAATGCAATAGTCTACTGCTCTGTTACTATATTCCCTTTTACCTTACCTTTCTGTAATCTTGTCATTTATTCCCAATTTGATTTAGACGCTTAATTATCTTCAGTAAATTACCCCCTTTAATCTCTCTTATAAGTCTATTACTACAAGTACTTCCATACAAGCAACACTTACCACATGGCGTAAAAATGCTGCACATGGTATCAAAATGAATTTGCTCATACACACCAAGCGATTTTAGTAACTGTAAACCTCTGCACTGGCCAATGAAAAGACAGGATTTGAATTTAAGCAAAAACAAGCCAGATTCAAAATAGCTCAGTTAGCATTTTGATTTAGATCGGCTTCCAGTTATTTTCTGCTGTATTAAAATGTAAGTTTATTTCCTTTTCTTTTTATATATACATTCATCATTTGTATGATAAAATTAGTTATTCAAACAAATTTAGGATTTACTAAGCTAATTCTTTAGATAGGCAAATTGTAAAGATTAATTTTGAAGTCACAAGTTTTAGTTTTTATAGGGCTCAGTACTAAAGTTAGTTGTTCTAAAGGATGGTATATTTTGCAGAAAAGCTTAGGTTCTGCAGTTAAGAGTATTAATACATATGCGTGACCTATTTCATAGTGTTTAGTATGTTATTACTCAAATGAGGATTGGGGTTTGAATAGATTAGAGGGGGAGGAATGTCATTGGGATCTGAGGGGTATCATTGGGGCTTAGAGGTGTACTAGTGGGAGTAGAATTTGAGGAGGGATGTCAAGGAGATTTGAGGAGGCATAAGTGGGATTGGGATTTAAATAATTGTGGGAGTTATCACTAGGATTGGAATGTGAAGGGGTGTCAGTGGGTAATAGGATTTTCTTGAGGGAGAGGAGTATAAGTGGGATTGGGATTTTAGGGGATATTAATGGGATTATATTTATAACAGAAAATATTTAATAAGATAATCCAATCACATGAATTAAATATAAGTTTAATTATTTCAGCAAATTTGTTTCCAACAGACTGATTGAATTGT
Organism: Chiridota heheva; assembly: GCA_020152595.1. Lineage (NCBI taxonomy): Eukaryota > Metazoa > Echinodermata > Holothuroidea > Apodida > Chiridotidae > Chiridota > Chiridota heheva. The sequence continues at coordinate 469,327 of JAIGNY010003730.1, read as the reverse complement.
TTTCAAAGCAAAATAAATTCACCAGTTGGCAGAATTGCTCAGATCCTTTGTATAGCAGACACCTTAATGTAATTTATGTATGAGCTCAGATTATGCAAGGACCTGTAATGATGGGAAAGATGGAGTATGCAAGGGTTGTGTATAAAGATCTGCAAGGATTTTGTAAGATCGAGTATGCAGTGACTATGTAAGATGGGTGCAAGGATTGTGTAAGATGAGTGCAAGGATTGTGCAAGACTAGTACACATATTGGGTAAGACTAGTGCATGGATTGTGTAAGACTAGTGTAAGGATAGTGTATAACAGGTACAAGAATTGTGTAAGATGGGTGCAAGGGTTGGGTAAGACTAGTGCAAGGATTGTGTAAGACTAGTGTGAGGATAGTGTAAAACAGGTATAAGGATTGTGTAAGATGGGTGCAAGGATTGGGTAAGACTAGTGCAAGGATTGTTTAAGACAAGTACAAGGATAGTGTAAAACTAGTGGAAGCATTGTGTAAGACTAATGCAAGGATAGTGTAAGACTAGTGCAAGGATTATGTAAGACTAGTGGAAGGATTGTGTAAGACTAGTGCAAGGATTGTGTAAGACTAGTGTGAGGATAGTGTAAAACAGGTACAAGGATAGTGTAAAACTAGTGGAAGCAGTGTGTAAGACTAATGCAAGGATAGTGTAAGACTAGTGCAAGGATTATGTAAGACTAGTGGAGGGATTGTGTAAGATTAGTGCAAGGATTGTGTAAGATGGGAGCAAGGATTACATATGAAGGGTGCAAAGATAGTGTAAGATTAGTGCAAGGATTGTGTAAGACTAGTGCAAAGATTGTGTAAGATGGGTGCAAAGATTGTGTAAGATGGGTGCAAGGATTGTGTAAGATGGGTGCAAGAATTGTGTAAGATGGGTGCAAAGATTGTGTAAGATGGGTGCAAAGATTGTGTAAGATGGGTGCACAAATTGTGTAAGATGGGTGGAAGGATTGTGTAAGATGGGTGCAATGATTGCATATGAAGGGTGCAAGGAGGGTGTAGAACAAGTGCAAAAATTAGGTAAGACTAGTGCAAGAATTGTGTAAGACAAGTGCAATGACAGTACAAGACTAGTGCAAAGATTGTATAATTGTAAATAGTGCCTTACTATATTCTTATACAATCCTTGCATGTCAAAACTTCTTACTTGATCATTGCATAAATATTGCATGTTAATATATGCATGTTTCTGTTTATTTATGCAATATTCTTACATCAGACTTGATACAAAAATTGAATTGTGATATCTTGCGTTATTTTTACATGAAACTTACATTATCCTTGCAAGTTAAAAAATATCCAATACAATGTGTGTCCTACAAGATTCTTGCATCATTCTGTGATGTAACACTTTGCATGTCTGATAGGATCCTTACACGATCCTTGCATTTTAAATTGATATGGGATATATTTTTTTTTTATGTGTGGAATTTGGCTTATTCCTTACATAATCCTTACATTAGCTCTTGCGTATTCCTTGCATATTTCTTATACATTTCCTTACATGTTTCTTGCATGATCCTTACACAATCCTTACACTCATTTTGTTATTGGATTTTCAAACAATTGATTTAATAGGTGTCACTTGTCCTTTTATAATCTTTTTAGTATTTAGGATCCACTTCTTAAACCAGCAACAGTTAGGTTGGATTGATATCTCTCTAGCTACAAGTGTGCATGATCTCCATATGCATTCATTTGTACAAGGAGGCAACCAAGATAGCATCATCATCCCATTCCATCTTTGTACTTTTAGACTGAGGACTTGCTTCAGTTTCAGGCAAGAAATCAATGTGGAGCAACTTTGAAGAATACAGTGTTTGTCCCATGTAAAAACTGTACACATACAGTACGCCTAGGAGACAATAACAATTTCTGTCACCCCTGAGACTTGTATGGTAACCGTAGTTTTTCTTCGCATTTTAGCCGTGCTGGACAACCAAACCACTACAGCAGGATGCCTGCTAAGGAAACAGAAATTAGAGGAACATACGGTCAAGTGAGATTTTCAATTTACTCCAGGCTCCATTTGTCATGCGTGTCCTTGATGCTGTCCGAAGAAACCCACATCCTTCTGTACAGTTGCAAGTGACTGTGTTTCCATCTGCATAGCCATTATTTAACATGGATGTACTGTAGCTTACAAGGGTTGAGCACTTGACAACTGAACAGGAAGAAAGAGACAAAGGTGCAATTTAAAGGAGACATAAAGTCTGATAAAATCATTATTTCATATGACAGATGATACAAATCCTAACCAATTACCAACAACAGCAAGTCAAAATCTTATTTCTATCTCAAGTTATTAATGCTTGAAAATAACACATGGAGGCTGCCATTTTGTTCAATTTTGTAATGAAATATTGTGCACGATGACAAAATTTCCCAAATTGGGACATAAGGAATTTAATGTATCTCTTTATCAATGTAATTACAGTTTTTATTCCAAAATGATGTGACACAAAGTTTTGACACAATGTTTTGTTAATTTCATGTGTACACAAAAAATTCCTTGACCCTTACATAAGAAACAAATTATCATAATCTAGAAATCTTGAGGTAGATTATAATGAAATACAACGCATTCCAACATCTTGCTGGAATAATGACATAATAATCTGCATGTTTTGAAATCGAAATGGCGGCTCACATAGTGCTATTTAGTAATATAAATAAAGTGTGTTAGATTGCTTAAGGGTTATGAAACTTGGTCAGAAACATTTGTTATTTTTAATTCTATCATGTAAAATAAGGATTATGTCAGACTTGATGTCTCCTTTAAATTTGTAAGGTCCAGGGAAAGGTTTGTAATATGTGTGCAGCACTAATGTCGAAACCATGTGTGCTGCACTAACATTAAAACCAGTTGATGCTAACTGCTTACATTTATTTTAATATCAGGTTTTAGTGGAGAGGTTTTTGGTTGGTAAATATTATGATGACAATAACAATGGCAACAATTTATTGCCAGCTGATGAGAATATATATATACAGTACATATCTAATTACAAAATGTTCTTTACATAAGCTTGAAAAAAGAGGAAAACAAAAGTGTAATACTTATAAATTGTTTCCTCCAAAACATATTAACAATTCCCTTACCAAAGTGTTACTTGAAAGGAATGAAATAAAGATCATGAGCTGTCTGACCTTTCTGACATTACACAATTTTCAAAACTAATAAAAAAAAAAACAAAGACAAATAGATATTGTTGATCTCAAAATGTTATTTTCATTAAACATAAAATGTTTAGCTGTTCTTAGACATTAACTTGTTTAAAGGTTCAACGTTTCTCTCTTTCAGACATAATAGGAGAGTAGCATTGGTTGCCCGACCGGTCTGGAACATGAAGACAGCTTGCTGCATGTATATAATATCCTTTGAGATGTGTCCATCCTCCATGTGACGTACGTGACCAATCCAACGTAGCCGTCTCTGGGACAACACAGCGAATGAGCTGGGAATTCCCAACTGTTGAAGGACCTCCTTGTTAATAATGTGGTCCTTCGAGGAGATATCCAGAATATGCCGGAGATGAAAACTGTTAAGGCGATTCTAAAGCAAATGCAAGGAAATACATGCGTCCTGTGTTTTCCAAACGGCTGCACGAAATACCACGTGAACGGGGCTACGCCTCTAACATGAGTGCAAATCTTAGCTGTTCCATGAACAATGCCGACCATTTTAAGAGATTGCTTTGGACGATCTATCGTAAGAAAGTGCCTCGCGCACAGTGCGATGAGAACTCCGTATTAAACAAACAAAAAACGTTATTGTAACGCCAAGCATAATCTACGTATTTCTTAAAGCAATTCTAAAGATGCCAGACGGAGCACCATACCCGTATTGTAGTGAGTCTGAAGGCGCGGAAAGTGGCGGTAAGCGTACCAGCTCAAGGCGACAGATGAAAATGACCTCCTTTGAGAGAAAGCGCACAAATACCACCTCTGCGCTGAGTAGAGTCTGCGGAAAGCAGAACACACTTTTAAGCGTCGACTCCCTGAGTGGGCACGTGGGGGTGGCTCGAGTAGAGCTTCCACCAGTGTGCCTACGACAATTTGCATCATTCACAGGGATGCAAGAATTTTGGTGGAAGGTCTGTATAAGAAGATTCTTTTGGCTAATTTCTCCACTGGTTGCGAGTTTTTACCGTGGATCCAACTGGAAAGCCTCGGTGGATGGCTGCTACAGATATCATAGAGCCATTGACTGATAAGAGTCTGGAAGAAGGTCTCTCCAAGACGACGGGGTCACCGACTCCTTAGAAAAAACCTTGCTACACCGAAGATCGGCGAACAGAGGCCACACAGTCGAATGAAGTGCTCTGGGACTGTGGTGAAGTTTGCCGGAGCCCAGGAATGCGACTTAAGTTGTCTCTGCCCAGTAGCTCGTACGGGAAGCCTGCGATAAGTTTTAGCAGCTGTGGGAACCGCAGTTGGCTAGGCCAAATGAGTGCTACCGGTTGTACATCGCCCTGCATAGTACCCTCGGTACCAACGCGAAAGGCGTTACCCACGTAGTGAGTCCCTCTAATTGTAAATGTATCCACTTCGAAAACCCGCGGGTCAGGGTACAGGACGCAGAGAATCGGTAACTTGTAATCGTCCACGAGCACGGACGACAGACCTACGTCCGGGAGGCCGAACGTTGTCCATATTCTCTGGTCACCTATGGTAAGCGCGTCCATCCTGTGGGTGCTGCACAAGGGCGAGATGACAGATCCGTTATCATGTTCTCTAAGCCCGAAAGGTGGACGGCCTGAAGGCTGGCACAGATTGCCTTGTACCGAGATGAGAGGAAAGATTCCAGAAACTTCTGGACTCTGTTCCTTTCTGTCTGAAAAAGAGAGAGAGAGACACACACACAGACCACAACAGTACTGCAATTGCGGTGCGTATTTGAACTGTTTTGCTTAGTACTAGCCGTAACAATTGTAAAATTGTGATTTCAGCACAATGTGCTGAATAAGCCAAGTATCTTTCCAAGTTCCTGTGATTGGGGACCCCCTTGAATATGCTCCTTACCCCGTCCAAGACGCATCCGTTACCACTGACGGTGAAGGTCTGACGGGTGGAAACTTCGTTTCTCACGATAGGTGGGAGTGCTGCACCATCACTATACGTGGGGGCCACCGTCAGAAGGTGTGGAGCTGGGGTGCTGAGGTATCCTGGATTGGACCACAGAGGGTCTTATATAAGGAGACGTAGTTCCCTTATGTAAAACTTGCACATGGGGACTACGTCCACCTGACTGACTAAGCGGCGTATGGGCATCAGCCAGTCTCTCGCCAGAGGCGCTTATTGGGAGAGGAAAGATCCGCTATTGTATCCACGGCTAGCACTCTCTCCTCTATCTGCCAAAAGTGGCCATGTGTAAAATCCAGGACGGCAGAGGTCTGGAATGGCGTGGATGGAGGGTCCCTCTTTTTAAGGGAATGATCCGCCACTCTGAAACCGTGAGACCATCTTCAGCCCGAGGGGTAATTTCACAAATTTTCTCCCCAAGACTCGCATAGTCAGGAAGACGTTGAAAATACCCATCGGTAGCTGCTGGCCGGTGATGCGTGGGAGGCAGCAGCCTCTCCTCAACGGCTTGTGTGACCCAAGGCTGAAGCTTGGCTTTTGAAGAGTCCATGAAGGTAGGAAACGCTCCTCCATGGATTAACTTTATTTTTCTTCTTATGCCCACGCCTGGGCTCGGGTGGGAAAGAAAAAAGTGAGAAGTAAGAGAAGGAATGAAACCGTCCTCTCTGTTGGCGCTTCCTGCCTCTTTCTCGATCCTTAATCTGGGACCTGCTCCGCTGTGGAGAGGACTGGGGGAGAAAAGTGAGCGAAATGCCGGACTTCAGCGAAACCGGCAGGGGAAACCCCGTATGGAGTGCTGTAGAGCGCGGAGGAGGAGTCGGGAGTAGAGGACAATCGTTGCTTCCCTTCTCCGCTCTGGCGGGGATTTTATCTAAGTGCCATTCTTGAGTCACGCGTGGTCTTGCCACACCATTATAGTCTCAGTCAATGCATAGTGTACAACTCTGCAAGAGATCACACGGTCAGCTGTCGTAGCACGACTCGCGGGTATACCCTGGGCGGTGTTAACCGACTTCTTGCCAAGACTGCAGCAGGGTGCATCCGAGGTGCGCCTGGCTACGCTGGACGCCCTACTTAGGTTGTCCATGTTGGCAGTAAATGCCGTGATAATTGGGCAAATAATTATTAGGCCATTAACTCCAACAAGCTATAATTAACTTAGAGTTAACGTACGTCGTATGCTCTACGGGCCGTTAACCTTGGAAAGTTCTTACAACAGTTGAACTGTGCGACCCATGGCTACAGCTATGGAGAGTATGAAAAGACCATTGTCTTCGTATAGTGTCCGGGCACAAAATAATTACCGAGACGCTGCGCGTAGACAGAGGAGTAGCGTGGCAGTTGTGAATGCCCATGTAACTTCGCGCTGTTAAATTCTAACATAAGAGTAACATTGTATGAAAGACGGATCCTTAGCCGGTCAACGTGAACGGTAGGGAAGAAAACTGTCTCTTCGTTACGTTGCTTACGTGCCCATCGTACACGCAAGATCTTAATGGTGTGAGTCTAGGTTGGCTACGAATAAAGTTTGTTTAATCCTTATTGACTTGACCCTGTGAGTAAACCAGGCTGGTCATAGAGACCTGCGTGGTTGGAAAGTGTATAGACAACACCACTTTGTGGGTCTGACTGGTTCTATTAACTCTGGTTAACAAGGTAAGTGGCAGGCCGTTAACGTATGCCGTATACTATACGTGTCGCTAACTGCGTAAGGCTGAGAGCCATACGAAGCTTTTGAGTCGCAAGACCGCGGGGCCGTACGCCGTTGGCTACGGCCGTGGACCATTAAGTAAACAACTAAATTTACTTGAAAAGGTTAATCTAAACAGTGTTATAACTTGCACTGTCAGCAATACGGGCCGTTACGATGAATCGGTACTTGTAACTGTGGGGCCGGTGGCTATGGCCTGCCCGGCTATTAACTTAGTTAAGGTATTTTAAAATCTCGTTAACGTACGTCGTATACCATACGGGTCGCTAACGTAAAAGAGTTGTTCCGAAAAGAGTTCCGAAAAGAGTGTTAACGTGCTGTGTAAACTATACGGCCCGTTAACGTTGGTTTGGTTGTTGCAGCCGTGGAAGTGCAGAGCCGGTGGTTATAGTTCGTCCGGTCATAGACGTCGTTAAGTTGTTTTGGTGTCTCGTTAACGTACCGCGTATGCTATACGTAGACGTTGGCTATTGACCTTATAAAGTTAATGTAAAGGGATGTTGACGTCCTGCGTAAACGATACGCGCCGTCAACTAAGAACAGATTGTTGCAGCTGCGGAACCGTGTTACTGCTGGCTACTCATATCAGCATTTTAACTTGCGTTAAGTTCATTAGATATGACATTAACGTAGGGCATATGCTATACGGGTCGTTAACATCGGAAGGTTGTTGCGATGGCTACGGATGTGGAAAAAACTGATACTATGCGCAGTACGGATCGTTAACTAAAGTAAAGCCGCGAGCCGCGTGGAGCTACTTTATAAAGGAGTTAACGTATAACGTAAACAATACGTGCCGTTGTCCTCAACAGCTACCCGGATCATGGGACTGTCCCGCAAGCGGCCACCTATGCCAAAAAAACTAAATCACGTGGAGTTAATTTTACAAGGGTGTTAACGTACTATGCAAACCGTACGAGCCGTTAACCCAATCACTGGGGTTGAATTCGCGAAAGTGGCGCCGTCCATCCAGTTTATATCTCTTCACTACGGAACTACGAAGCTAGTGGCTACGTGACGGGGACTACTGCCGTACTTGGTACGCGTCCATAACAGAAAAACTATCAATAAGATGGAACCGCATGGGTCTATGATAGCGAGTCGTGAACTCGGTTTACTTCTATTCACAGTGGAGCCACAAAGCTATTGACCATGTGTGTGGGACTACAGCCGTACTCATTGGCCATGGGACCAGGAAATATTCCGTCCCGACTCACAGGACTTTCCCCATTAAGCTCACACTTATGTCCGAGTATTTTTGCATCCATCCGTACATAACGGGTGGCTAGAACGAGAGAGTCACGCTCTCGCGGCGGGTGTTTTTAGTCCCTAGAGGTTCATCCCTAGAGCCTGAACCTGGTATGCTAGTTTAGACGACCCTTTCCGTTTCTTTGAAGTGGTTTTCACCATAGGCCCCCACCCTACCACAAGAATCGCCTAGCGTTATACAGTACATATGTATTTACATGTCAGGATGTCTTCAGTACAGGTTCTCATATGCATTAGGCTAACTTCTTGTTTCCATTCTGGCGCATGCGCAAGAGCTTGATGTCACAACAGGGTGAGTGAGGGGTCGGATTCAATCAGCTAGAAGGAGCTACATTTCTTACAAGAAAGCCTATCTTTTATTTCATGTTACCATACATAGCGTGAGTTCACATTTCTTGCATTTAGTTAAGACAAAGTTTTTAATTTATGAGCTCGATTTATGGGGCGCTGGGGAGACACCCTGGGAGGAGGGGGAGGAGGGGGGGGGGTGTTCCTTGCTCCTCCTTTACAAAATAATTAACCTTTTCTTTTTATCTCCACAGACACGAGGATCACAGTTGTTCGTGTTTTCTACGCTACCCCTGTGCATTTAAAAAAATTACATTTCGTTAATTTTCTCGGGTTTCAAATTTTGTTAAGATATAAGTCTATCTGAATCATTTTTCTAGTGTACTATATTGCTCTGGCCTACCTCATACCATGTTTAATGTCTTTCACAATTCCGTCTCGCCGCGTAAGGGTCGTAAGTACATCCCCCGTAGGGAAGCTTTGGTGTAAGTTTATATATACTTATTTTTAAACGCCAAGAGGCGTATCACGTTAAAGATATTATGTCTCAATATAGTTTCTCAGAGTTTTCTGCTTACGCCACGACCCACGGCTCGGTGATACTGAGCCGCGGAGGTCTGAGGCAGTAGTCTATTTTGTTAACTTATACTGAATTACCCCCTGGGGTCCCTGACTCAGCGCTACGAATGAGTCGGCTGTCAGATGTAAGTTATTTCTGAAACTATATTGATTAGTTTAAGTTGCGTCTCAACGACGTAACTTAGAATAAACCACGCAATACTAGCGCCCACGTCTCCACGATACTGAGTCAGTGGGGCGCAAGTAGTGTTGGGTGACTTCTTATTACACTGCTGTAAACCACGGTTCCGTGTAGAGACTGGTAGGGCAACAAGGGACGGCATCTTAAGTGAGTTACAAGTAATTTTATGTCTCGCTGTAGGGCCATAAGCTTACTTCCACAGCTCCGGGAAACGGCTCCGGTGAAGGGCTCCGGTGAACGGCTCCGGTGAACGGCTCCGGTGAACGGCTCCGGTGAACGGCTCCGGTGAACGGCCCCGGTTAACGGCCCCGGTGAACGGCTCCGGTGAACGGCTCCGGTGAACAGCTTCGGTGAACGGCTCCGGTGAACGGCTCCGGTGAACGGCTCCGGTGAACGGCTCCGGTCAACGGCTCCGGTCAACGGCTCCAGTCAACGGCTCCGGTCAACGGCTCCGGTCAACGGTTCCGGTCAACGGCTCCGGTAAACGGCTCCGGTGAACGGCTCCGGTGAACGGCTCCGATTATCAGCTCCGGTGAAGGGCTCCGGTGAAGGGCTCCGGTGAACGGCTCCGGTGAAGGGCTCCGGTGAACGGCTCCGGTAAACGGCTCCGGTGAACGGCTCCGGTGAACGGCTCTGGTGAACGGCTCCGGTGAACGGCTCCGGTGAACGGCTCCGGTGAACGGCTCCGGTGAACGGCTCCGGTAAACGGCTCCGGTGAACGGCTCCGGTGAACGGCTCCGGTGAACGGCTCCGGTGAACGGCTCCGGTGAACGGCTCCGGTGAACGGCTCCGGTGAACGGCTCCGGTGAACGGCTCCGGTGAACGGCTCCGGTGAACGACTCCGGTGAACGGCTCCGGTGAACGGCTCCGGTGAACGGCTCCGGTGAACGGCTCCGGTGAACGGCTCCGGTGAACGGCTCCGGTAAACGGCTCCGGTGAACGGCTCCGGTGAACGGTTTCGGTGAACGGCTCCGGTAAACGGCTCTGGTGCACGGCTCCGGTGCACGGCTTCGATGAAGGCTCCGGTGAACGGCTCCGGTGAACGGCTCCGGTGAACGGCTCCGGTGAACGGCTCCGGCTAACGGCTCCGGTGAACGGCTCCGGTGAACGGCTCCGGTGAACGGCTCCGGTAAACGGCTCCGGTGAACGGCTCCGGTAAACGGCTCCGGTGAACGGCTCTGGTGAACGGCTCCGGTGAACGGCTCCGGTGAACGGCTCCGGTCAACGGCTCCGGTCAACGGCTCCGGTCAACGGCTCCGGTCAACGGCTCCGGTCAACGGCTTCGGTCAACGGCTCCGGTCAACGGCTCCGGTCAACGGCTTCGGTCAACGGCTCCGGTGAACGGCTTCGGTCAACGGTTCCGGTGAACGGCTCCGGTGAACGGTCCGGTTAACGGCTCCGGTCAACGGCTTCGGTGAACGGCTCCGGTGAACGGCTCCGGTGAACGGCTCCGGTGAACGGCCCCGGTGAACGGCTCCGGTGAACGGCTCCGGTGAACGGCCCCGGTGAACGGCCCCGGTGAAGGGCCCTGGTGAACGGCTCCGCTGAACGGCTTCGGTGAATTGCTCCGGTGAACGGCTCCGGTGAACGGCTCCGGTGAACGGCTCCGGTGAACGGCTCCGGTGAACGGCTTCGGTGAACGGCTCCGGTGAACGGCTCCGGTGAACGGCTCCGGTAAACGGCTCCGGTGAACGGCTCCGGTGAACGGCTCCGGTGAACGGCTCCGGTGAACGGCTACGGTGAACGGCTCCGGTGAACGGCTCCGGTGAACGGCTCCGGTAAACGGCTCCGGTGAACGACTCCGGTGAACGGCTCCGGTAAACGGCTTCGGTGAACGGCTCCGGTGAACGGCTCCGGTAAACGGTTTCGGTGAACGGCTCCGGTGAACGGTTCCGGTGAACGGCTCCGGTAAACGGCTCCGGTGAACGGCTCCGGTGCACGGCTCCGGTGCACGGCGTCGATGAAGGCTCCGGTGAACGGCTCGGGTGAACGGCTCCGGTGAACGGCTCCGGTGCACGGCTTCGATGAAGGCTCCGGTGAACGGCTCCGGTGGACGGCTCCGTTGAACGGCTCCGTTGAACGGCTCCGGTGAACGGCTCCGGTGAACGGCTCCGGTGAACGGCTCCGGTGAACGGCTCCGGTGAACGGCTCCGGTGAACGGCTCCGGTGAACGGCTCCGGTGAACGGCTCCGGTAAACGGCTCCGGTAAACGGCTCCGGTGAACGGCTCCGGTGAACGGCTCCGGTAAACGGCTCCGGTGAACGGCTCCGGTGAACGGCTCCGGTGAACGGCTCCGGTGAACGGCTCCGGTGAACGGCTCCGGTGAACGGCTCCGGTGAACGGCTCCGGTGAACGGCTCCGGTGAACGGCTCCGGTGAACGGCTCCGATGAACGGCTCCGGTGAACGGCTCCGGTGAACGGCTCCGGTGAACGGCTCCGGTGAACGGCTCCGGTGAACGGCTCCGGTGAACGGCTCCGGTGAACGGCTCCGGTGAACGGCTCCGGTGAACGGCTCCGGTGAACGGCTCCGGTGAACGGCTCCGGTGAACGGCTCCGGTGAACGGCTCCGGTGAACGGCTCCGGTGAACGGCTCCGGTGAACGGCTCCGGTGAACGGCTCCGGTGAACGGCTCCGATGAACGGCTCCGGTGAACGGCTCCGGTGAACGGCTCCGGTGAACGGCTCCGGTGAACGGCTCCGTAGAACGGCTCCGGTGAACGGCTCCGGTGAACGGCTCCGGTGAACGGCTCCGGTGAACGGCTCCGGTGAACGGCTCCGGTGAACGGCTCCGGTGAACGGCTCCGGTGAACGGCTCCGGTGAACGGCTCCGGTGAACGGCCCCGGTAAACGGCTGCGGTAAACGGCTGCGGACGGGTCCTTACGGATCCACAACACGGATCCACGGCTTTATACGGGTCTGTGACACGGCCTTACGGGTTAATTGAAGGGCCCCGTATGGGGCAACATTTGATACCTGCAAGATGCATATACCCACTTGGAAAATATATAAGGAAGCAAAGATGTTTGCAAAATACACTAACCATTTGAGCCACTACAAACAACCTTCAACAAACCCTAGTTTTTTATTCAAATATAATCAGCACTCTTAGCGGAAAGAGATGATTATATCCTTTATTGCCATGAATCATCTGTAAGTATGCTAACCTGAAAAGAAGCTTATCAGAAAACTAATTCTCGGCCCCAAGAGAATAAAGGCTGCATTGTTACTGACATAGACTGTGGGCCGAAGGTCTCTATTCTGCAGTTTCGTAGTTCACCTCTTGGGGCAACATGATGTTATGCAGATAAGTTTTTTATTTTTTTAAAGAAACATAATTCCGAAGAGTTCCACGTTTTTTTTCGTGCACATTTTTGAGAAAATTGGCAAAATCGAACAAAACTTTCAGTTACGTGTGCTAACTTTGTCGTAAGAAATAACATTGTGCAAAATAATGTAGTAGTTGCGCTACAAAAAGTTTCTTTTGAGGAAGTCAAACACCAATTTCTGTAACGAGATGGTGGATCATGTGTGAAATAACATGAAAATTAATTATTCGAATAATATTTCAGTCTTTAGAATTAAGATGACATTTGTTTAATGTTAATTTCAGGTCCAAAGTGGCCTTGTAAATGCATGTATGCCTACAGTAACTTGGTTCTAGTAGGCCTAGTAGTAGTAGGCCTATCTGAGATCATTACACTTAGGCCTACACCACAGTAACGAAGTTACGCCTATTGAAACTGAAACTCCAAGAAACGTCACTCAGCCAATTTTTAGTACATAGTAATAACATTACTAGACATTAATAGATGTACACCCAATTCCTTACTGGATTGGTTAAAATCTAAATTTGTCTAATTAATTTTGGAGGTTATGAATCAGTCAGCAGTGCAAAAACTTAATGTTCAGTAGCCTGTACTGTAGGCCTATCTTCTGAATTTATCCATCAGCATGCTTAGAAGGAGGGGTTGAAATTGCATTCCGCTACTAGTACTAGACACTAAAGAAGATAAGGAAAATCAGCTGTAGGCCTCGATGATATTGTTTTGAAGATATAGATTATAAGTTACAGTATTATAACTTGGCCAACATCTGGATGCTAAGTTACGTAACAATTGAAATATATTCAACATTAAACAACTTGTAGGCTATATTAGATGTGATATTTTACAGATGTTTGTATGATCTTTGTAATGCTATATATAAAAAAAAATCGTGGTGCTCCACAAAAAGATGAGTTTTGCAAATGTATTGCAGGAATGGAGAGCAAATTTTGTACTTCTGTAGTGTGTAGTGTGGACTTGAAGAAACCTTTCGTTTGACTCGTTAAGCTAAATCTGTTAAATGATCGTTTTAACTATTGATTGCTACGAACACTGTTTAGAAATGACAAATCAGTATCAACAAATGACCGATTGTCAATTCTAAACTATTTTTGGGTCAATTGATCTATTTAAAATGACCGTTCAACAGATTTTGCTTAACACTCAAACAACAGGTTTTTTCATGCCCACACTATTTGTGAAAGATTGTTAACGAGAGCAGACGTACAAAAGTTGCTTTCCAAAAAGCTGGGAATATCAGTATACAAGAGGTGCGCAGTGATTTTTTTAGAATTAAAAATCGGGTGTCGAAGGAATTTATATCATGACTATCAGGAGTCGTAACCATGGGTAGGCTGGGGCAATTTTTGTAGGAATGAATTTCCAGTGGAAATGGTGGGGACTGCATTGGGAGCTTAACATTAATGACCCTTATGGTTGGTATTTTGAGTGTGGCCTATCAGGAATTGAAAAAAAATCAAATTTGTTCAAATGAAATGATTATCAGCAGGGTTGGAAAAACTACTCGCCCACTAGCCATAGTCAAACAAAAATTGTAGCGAATAGAAATAATATAATATACTGTGATATTCACGACACTTTATTAAGCTTCATCACACAGTTCGGGAGCAACCCAGAAAACTGGGTACTTTGAAAAACCTAAAAAATTGGGTACTTTTATGTATTACGTCATCGCATAAGCCTACACATTTAACTAGCCCACAATAAACATATGAGGTTTCTCATTTTCCGGTCCGGATTGTCCAAAATTTCAATGGATGTCCTGAAATTTTGGGGACTGATATTAAATAGAATTTCAAAACTTTTTGCCGCTGTTTTTTGAAATTCATGGTTGCCTTTTTCAAAAAATTAATAAAAGAGATTATAGGCAGTCTGTTTTGTTCATTTTCTTAAAATTGCGACGGTGAATTTCAAAAAGCAGCGGCAGAAAGTTTTTAATATCTATTTAATATCCGTCTCCAACATTTTTAGGATATTCATTGAAATTTTGGACAATCCGGAGCGGAAAATGAGAAACCCCATATGTTTAGTGTGGGCTAGTCAAATGTGTAGACTCATGCGATGACGTAATACATAAAAGTACCCAATTTTTTGGGTATTTCAAAGTACCCAGTTTTTTGGGTTGCTCCCGAACTGTCACAACTTTGCGAGTGACTTCCTTTTCTGTATTTTTCCAACCCTGAATTAATGCACTTAAAAAAACAAAGTATACCCAACACTTCTAATGTGTTGTTTTGTGTATTGTTGAATACTTGTTGATTCCAAAATTTACAACTAGTGTTTCTATTTTTGTTCTCCACAGAATTAAAGTCTCATGACTACAGATAGTGACAATGTAAAGTGTTACATGCATATTGCTGCTGTACTTGGCAATTTTGGTCTTCTAGCAACAAAGGTTTTGAAGCAGCTGATCAACCTTGTTGTACTAAACATCTCAAGATGTGTTCATCTTGTCACAGGCACTTACCCTAACCTAAGTATCAACAATGCAGAGAGGAGCAAAAGAGCAGCAAGTGGATAAAATCGAAATAAGTTGACAAATGCAGACTAAACCATTCCAATGCAATGGATGAAGTTTATGGCTGATAGTGCAAACTAACAGCAACTCATAAGAGTTTTCATAATAGAATGGTCCAAATGTGCAGCTGACAACTTCCAGGGTGTAGATATAGTCATAGCCCATGACAATAAATGTCATTATATGAAGGAAGGAATTGATGACGGTGAAAGTCGATCTAGTGGAAGCCAGCAAAGTGCAGAGTCCAGTACTATTTTGGAGGTAAAAGCCATTAATGAGCTGTTCTCACACCATTAAGAAGCAGATACTCAGATGCTGTTGCATGCTACCTATGTGTCACAGAAATGCTCAGGAGAGACACCAGTAGTCATATGTAGTCCTGATACTGATGTACTTGTAATTAGCTCAGCAGCATCATTGCGGATCCAGTCTCATCTATACTTCCATACAGGCAGAAGTGAACAAAAGCAGACCATCGATCTGAAAGCAGTAACACAAAATATGGGATGAATATGACCAAAGCTCTTATTGGACTTCATTGCATGACAGGATGCAATTTCTTTTTGAAAGGCAAGGTGAAGCCGTTGAAGCTGATAAGAAACAATCCAAAGTGCCAAAATGCACTGAAGGTTTTGGGAGAGTCATACACTGTTGAAGAAGAAATGTTTACGTCTCTCAAAACTTTTGTATGTTCTATGTATGGCTACAAGGATGATCAATCAGTCAATGAAGTGCGCTTCAAAATGTTCAAGCAAGCAAATAGAGCAGAAAATACTATGCCTCCAAACAGCGACTCCTTAAGGAAACATATTCTCTGCGCAAACTTTCAAGCAAGAATTTACAAACTAAGTTTAATTCACAATCAAGAATTACCATCGCCCGAGAGTCATGGATGGAAACTTGATGACACTGGAGACCTCATGTTAGATTAGATGTCGCTTCCACCCACCCCTGAGGGAATAGCTGAACTAACTTACTGCATATGCAAGAAAGACAAATGTCTTAGTTCAAGTGCAACTGATAATTGTTGTGTTTCCCATGACTTACGATCTTCAGATCTCTGTCAATGTAAAGGATGTGACAAAATGTGCACGGCAAGTTATATGTAGTCCGAGATGTGAAAATATGAATAAGGAAGATGATGACTGCAATGGAGATGAAGACGAAGGTGATCTTGATGATTGACAAGATGAAATAGTAGAGGATTGAAACGAACAATTTAGAACAAAAATCTGAATCATATTATAGCGAACTTATTCAACAACTTGTGCTACCTCAGCTGTAATACCTTTGCCACTCTGTAATGTAAATTTGCATTTGAAACTCTCATTCCCTCTCTTCATATAAAATAAAAATTGCTGCACATTGCTTTGTGTAATACAGAAATGTTTCTCATTAATATTTATCACAGAAACCTAAGCTAAACGAAGAAATCGCTGAATTCTTGTTGAAGCTTAAAGAGACGAATTATTAGTTTAAATGTCATCTTCAAAACCTGTTCAACTTCAGCTGTAAATTCTCAAAACAGAACTTCAAGTGTCCTTTTAAAATATGAAAATAAATAGCAGCCACCTGGAAATTTAAAGTTTGGTGAAGTATATCAAATCTGGCGTCAGTTTTCCATCATTTTAAAGCCATTTTGGACAATCAAATCATAATTAGATGATATTCAGATAAACCGAGGGCTTCGCTCCCTAGAAACCTATTAGGGCTTTACCTCTGGATCATACACCGTTATTGTAGTACGTGTTTACTTTATTAGTTTTTTTTATGTTCATATAAAAGTTTTCCATAACTCTAATGCCATTTTGGGTCGTCAAAAACACGAAATCTTCAGAGCTTTCAGGACTTTGCCCAATGGATGATCGCACGCCGCATTATCTTAGCTACTTAGTACATGTATTACGTGTCGGCTATAATAGTCTCAAACCTGTTATCTTCATTTTAAACATTTGCATCATTTCAAAGCCATTTTGAGCCCCTTCTGGAGGATCAAGGAGTAAACCACATCCCTACTCAAATGCATAAGCGTAAATAGGTATACGGGATTATTCTCTATTAGGGCGGGAGGGGGGAGGAGTAGGGGAGGAGGCCGAACTCTCTGTTACCTAAATTGGTTTTCTGAAGGGTTTTGAATGAGGATATTTTTTTCTTCTGATTCTTCAGAAAAAGTAACTAAATGTTATGGAACTAAGCCAAATTTTCGAAACATGTCAATCCTGCAGGGCAATCCTGCAGGTTAATCCTGCAGGTCAATTCTGCAGGTCAATTCTGCAGGCCTATCCTGCAGGTCAATCCTGCAGGTCAATCCTGCAGGTCAATCCTGCTGGCCAATCCTGCAGGTCAATCCTGGAGGTCAATCTTACAGGTCAATCCTACAGGACAATTCTGCAGATCAATCCTGCAGGGCAATCCTGCAGGTCAATCCTGCAGGTCAATCCTGCAGGTCAATCCTGCAGGTCAATCCTGCAGGTCAATCCTGCAGGTCAATCCTGCAGGTCAATCCTGCAGATCAATCCTGCAGGTCAATCCTGCAATCAGATAATACGCAACAAATTTCGAAAAAGTAGCCAAATTTTTAGCGAAAATTTTAGAAGATTCTTGTACGCCTATGTCCAAATGTAAAGTATCGTGCTCCCACTTTTGAGTTGCAGGAGTAAAGGGCCCTTTTATATCAAAAACAAACCCCCTTTGTTCAAAATCCTGGCTATATGGACTTGATATCCCTCTATTCAGTTTTGGTAAAATTGCCCTTCGTTTTGTTGTAGTATACGGAGTTTTTCTTGATCAGTCTCTTTAACCTCTTTTGAGGAAGTTGAGGAATAACAAAAATAACAATGCAAAAGCAATGGTTTGTACTGTATAATTATCAGGGGCGCAACAAGGGGTGAGAAGGGTTGTTAAAAACTCCACAGGCCCATGGCAAAATTGTAATTTTAGTTACCACTAGCAATTCAGTGATAAGACCTATCATAATAAAAAATGATGTCCCTGCCTGTCACAAGCTGAATGGATAAAGCAATAAATTGAAGTGAACATCTTAATTTTAATTCTTGTCGTTTTCAAAACCAATTGTTTGTCTTTCTGTGCCCAACCTCATTATTGTAACTCAATTATTAAAACACAATCTGACAAATAAGTGTATTTAACCCATGACCATTGAAGGACCCAAAGGCTGATAAATCTATTTATAAGTCAAGAAAAACACCAACATTTTCATCTCAAAACACAAATAATTCCAATTTCCAATGCGCAGTAAATGGCTCACATTAGGAGTAAAGTGACACAAGTGGCCGTAGATATAAAACACGATTGATATTTGACTTTCGGGTACACGATGCCATTTTCTTAAAGAAAATTTCCCGCACACGAGAGTAAATGGTAGACGTCAATTGCAATGAGTGGCAGTGGTGAGTTTACTCTCATGTGCGGCGGGGTTTAAGGGGCCCCTGGACTCCATGCCGAAAAGACGCAACGCTTCGCGCGTGCATTAATGTGCTCCTCAACAATAGCACCCTGCCCTCTTTTTTAATCAAGCTAGGGGTCTGCAATGCTTTTCTTCTGGCAGTTTTTGGTGCTTTACGACATGTTGTATGGTCCGTAAAGTCAGACCAGACAGTCAGACAGTGGATCAAACAACAGTTTGAATACCACTTGTCAACCAAGGCTGACGTATAAGTTTTACCAGGGATATGGTATCTCTGGTAGTCAGTGGCACCGCCAGAACAAATTTGTTTTTGGTCATAAATAAAATTGCATGACTGTGTACCACCTTTGGTGTAGTTGTGCACGCGAAGCGTGTGTTACAACTGCGTGGTTCAAAGCCCCCTGGAAGCCCTGCGTTTTCATGGATCAGCATGGAACGACGTTTTTAAGACCGTAAGTGAAACAAATCCATGGTATACCGTATAAGAAATTATTCTGGTATTTGGTCATCATCTATGCCAACCCTAGCTGACCCCCACATGTTTTGGAAATCCTTCCATCTCAGGCTTCACCAACCCTCTCAACTCCACCCTCTATTCCATCCAATCCTTCCGCACCATCTCTCTCATAAAAATCACTCAGCCTCAGATTACCAACAACCGTAACCTTTAACCTCATTTAATGTGAGTTTTCAAAAATTTCATGGACCTCGCCGTAACTTATTCTACTTTAGTGTACAAGCTGCAATATAGTGTTGATTTATGTACAAAACAAAGTCAGTGGTGAACAGAATCATAGAGGTTTTCGGCCCATTGGGGATTTTGATATTGATGATTATTGTACTTAATTTTAGAAGCCCTAAAAGGCATGACCAGACTAAGAATTTGGAAATAATGTTGAG
>JAIGNY010003730.1:430000-437500 GCA_020152595.1 Chiridota heheva | reverse complement strand
ATTTCATTCTTACAAATCGTACCTTCACACACTGGATCTGATCCATTCCAAGTTCCATTGATCTGGCAGATCCGTGACTTCCCTACAAACAAACAGTATCCAACATTACAAGAATACGTTGCAATGCTTCCATAGTGGTTGATGTCAGACAAGATAACATTACTGTCACTTACATGCAGCAGATCCGGACATGTGATAACTGAAATAGAAAGATGTTTGCTCTTCAGTTCAATTTCGCCTCCACTTAGTGTACTTGATTCAATGCAACTTAATGATCAACTTTTCAAAAATATGTTAGGTCATATTAGTCCCCAATTTCCCATGTTTAGGCCTAATTCTAACTGAACAAAATAAATTGTCTTTTTCCCATCTACACATTGAGATTCGTCATGCTAAATTAGTTTCTCACCATTTTATATCTCATTTCATATCTCGGTCAATTTTTGCTTGGGAATTTTTATGGCGAGTGATTTCCTACTTATTATAACACTGCGGAACAGCTACTAGCCATTGTTTTATATTGGTTATTCATAAATACGCTAATAGTATTGTTTTCGAAAATCTGGTAGGCTAATAGGTGGTCGGTAATACAATACAGACCAACAAGAAGCATGTGAGGAGAGTGATGGGGATCAACAATTCGATACTTCAATTCAATACTTCTTGAGCAGAAATAGTGATGTCATTCTTGATCACAAATTATAGCAAATTTGAAATGGCCATCTTTGCATTTATCGCTTTAATAGGTGTAATTTGATTTATACACAAGTGTTGTTTTATTTCTGATTGGCTAGGAAGTTACGTATATAAATTTTAGACCAGCGAGATGCATTTGTCCCCTTGAAAATATTTAGGAAAGCAAGGGTGTCTGCCAAATACACCAACCATTTGAGCCACTACAATTACAACCCTCAACAAACCTTAGTTTTGTATTCAAATATAATCAGCACTCTTAGCGGAAAGAGATGCGAGGCCAGTATTGGTCCTTTATTGTCATGATTCCTCTGTAAGTATGCTAACCTGAAAAGAAGCATGTCAGAAAACTAATCTTCGGCCCCAAAGAATAAAGGCTGCATTGTTACTGACATTGTTATCCAAAATACCACCAACAGTAGTAAAACCAAGCCCTGCATTAAACTTGATGTTTACATTACAAACTGCAGCTTCAGGGGAAAAATGTGCACTGCAAGTTATATGTAGTCCGAGATTTTGCTCTGGTAGTGGGATGTGCATCCATTTTCTTTCAATGTTTGTTTATTGTCACATTTTGCATTTTTTGTTATTAAATTAGGCCCTACCTCACAACCAGAGTCTTTTAGGGGATGTAGATTCCCGATATCAACGCATTAGAAATAAACAAACTGGTATCACACAATATTTCAGAGACACTCTTTGCAGTGTAATACAATATTTTATTTGTGGTAATGTTTGTTTATTGTCACATTTTGCATTTTTTGTTAATAAATTAGGCCCTACCTCACAACCAGAGTCTTTTAGGGGATGTAGATTCCCGATATCAACGCATTAGAAACAAACAAACTGGTATCACACAATATTTCAGAGACACTCTTTGCAGTGTAATACAATTTTTGATTTGTGGTAAAGAACATGAAATATTTCATTCTTACAAATATTACCTTCACACATTGGATCTGATCCATTCCAAGTTCCATTGATCTGGCAGATCCGTGACTTCTCTACTGACAAAGAGTATCCAACATTACAAAAATACGTTGCAATGCTTTCATAGTGGTTGATGTCAGACAAGATGACATTACCGTCAGTGACATTCAGCAGATCCGAACATGTGATAACTGAAATAGAGAGATGTTTGCTCTTCAATTCAATTTAGCCTCCACTTAGTGTACTTGATTCAATGCAACTTAATGATCAACTTTTCAAAAATATGTTAGGTCATATTAGTCCCCAATTTCCCATGTTTAAGCCTAATTCTAACTGAACAAATTAGATTGTCTTTCTCCCATCTACACATTGAGATTCGTCTTGCTAAATTAGTTTCACGCTCTTTGATATCTTATTTCATATCTTGGTCAATTTTTGGTTGCGAATTTTTATGGCGTGTGACTTTTGTACTTATTATACGACTAAGGAACAGCTACTAGCCGTTGTTTTATATTGGTTGATCATTAATACGCTAATAGTATTGTTTAGGGAAATTTGGTAGGCTAATAGGTGGTCCGTAATACAATACGGACTAGCAAGAAGCATGTAAGGAGAGTGATGGGGATCAACAATTCAACACTTTTTGAGCAGATATAGTGATGTCATTCTTGATCACAAATTATGGCAATTTGAAAATGGCCACCTTTGCATTTATCGCTTTATTAGGCCTAATGTAATTCATATACAAGTTTTGTTTTATTTTTGATAGGCTAGGCAGTCACGTATATACATTTGAGTCCAGCAAGATGCATTTGCCCCCTTGAAAATATTTAAGAAAGCAAGGATGTCTGCAAAATACACCAACCATTTGAGCCACTCTAATTACAACCCTCAACAAACCTTAGCTTTTGATTAGAATATAATCAGCACCCTTATCAGAAAGAGATGCAAGGCCAGCATCGGTTCTTTATTGCCATGATTCCTCTGTAAGTATGCTAACCTGAAAAGAAGCACGTCAGAAAACTAATCTTTGGCCCCAAAAGAATAAAGGCTGCATTATTACTGGCATTTTTTATCCAGAATACTAGTAAAACTAAGTCCTGCATTAAACTTGATGTTTACATTACAAACTGCAGCTTCAGGGAGAAAATGTGCACTGCAAGTTATATGTAGTCCGAGATTCCGCTCTGGTAGTGGAATGTGCATCCATTTTTTTTTCAATGTTTGTTTATTGTCACCTTTTGCATTTTTTGTTATCAAATTAGGCCCTACCTCACAGCCAGAGTCTTTTAGGGGATGTAGATTCCTGATATCAACGCATTAGAAACAAACAAACTAGTATCACACAATATTTCAGAGACACTCTTTGCAGTGTAATACAATATATGATTTGTGGTAAAGATCATGAAATATTTCATTCTTACAAATCGTACCTTCACACAGTGGATCTGATCCATTCCAAGTTCCATTGATCTGGCAGATCCGTGACACTTCTACAGACAAACAGTATCCATCTTTACAAGAATACGTTGCAATGCTTCCATAGTGGTTGATGTCAGACAAGATGACATTACCGTCAGTTACATTCAGCAGATCCGGACATGTGATAACTGAAATAAAAAGATTTTTGCTCTTCAGCTCAATTTAGCCTCCACTTAGTGTACTTGATTCATTGCAACTTTAATCAACATTTCAAAAATATGTTAGGTCATATTAGTCCCTAATTTCCCATGTTTAAGCCTAATTCTAACTGAACAAACAAATTATCTTTCTCTCATCTACACATTGAGATTCGTCATGCTAAATTAGTTTCTCGCCAATTGATATCTTATTTCATATCTTGGTCAATTTTTGCTTGCGAATTTTTATGGCGAGTGACTTTCGTACTTATCATAAGACTGAGGAACAGCTACTAGCCATTGTTTTATATTGGTTGATCATTAATACGCTGATTGTATTGTTTTGGGAAATTTGGTAGGCTAATAGGTGGTCCGTGATACAATACGGACTAGCAAGAAGCATATAAGGAGAGTGATGGGGATCAACAATTCAACACTTCTTGAGCAGATATAGTGATGTCATTCTTGATCACAAATTAAGGCAAATTTGAAACTGCCCACCTTTGCCCTTATCGCTTTAATAGGCCTAATGTAATTCATATACAAGTTTTGTTTTATTTTTGATTGGCTAGGCATTCACGTATATACATTTGAGTCCAGCAAGATGCATATGCCCCCTTGGAAAATACTTAAGAAAGCAAGGATGTCTGCAAAATACCCTAACCATTTGAGCCACTGCAATTACAACCCTCAACAAACCCTAGCTTTTGATTAAAATATAATCAGCACCCTTATCAGAAAGAGATGCGAGGCCAAAATCGGTTCTTTATTGCCATGATTCCTCTGTAAGTATGCTAACTTGAAAAGAAGCGTGTCTGAAAACTAATCTTTGGCCCCAAAAGAATAAAGGCTGCATTATTACTGGCATTTTTATCCAAAATACTACCAACAGTAGTAAAACTAAGCCCTGCAATAAACTTGATGTTTACATTACAAACTGCAGCTTCAGGGGCAAAATGTGCACTGCAAGTTATATGTAGTCCGAGATTCCGCTTTAGTAGTGGGTTGGGCATCCATCTTATTTCAATCTTTGTTTGTTTGTATTATTTTCCTTTTTTGTTATTAAATTAGGCCCTGCCTCACAGCCAGAGTAGAGGTCTCATACTTGATGTAATGGTCAAGTGTACGGAAATTTGCATGGCATTTTTCTTAACACAATACTCACATTGAAAATTCACTTTTCACGTGAAAAACAATGACATGAATGTCTGCTTAGAGAAGTTTACTTCCTATAAACCTACCCGAAAACAATAATGATAAAGCTAAATTTCCCCAAAACAAACTATTTTGTGACCAATCCACATCAAGTTTACAGATAAGTGTTAGTAATTAAGTGAACACATGTTGTTAAAACACGTCAGCACCGTAATATGACAATAGCCAATCAGCTTAATCAGGACCAGGAAAGTTGATAGTGTCTATATACGGTAACTTTTAATGCCATATACTTGCTGTTGAATATACATCTCAGCGAGTAATATGAAATTAATGTATTAACAATGAGAGTCTATTTCGAATTGCCATTGTTCCTGAAAGACCTCGGGTTTGTTCCAACATGGAACAAGTTTCTTACAGATTGTCCGAAGATTTTAACCAAAATGTTTATTTTACCCTACATATAGGAAGGTTTTGAAGTCTAATTTTAAACCTAACATATTAGGGTGAGGATGGTTCTGCCTGAAAACAGTCAAAACCTCCCTTTATGGTGGGCAATACGCCTACAGCTGTATCACTTTCCGAGTAAGACACCGCACATTCGACGTGGCTATTCGTAAAGCAGTGCTTGCCAGTGCCTTTTTCGATGTGTAACAGCTATTCGTAAGGCAGTGCCTTCAGGCCAAGCGAGTGTGTAAAAGGCTATTCTTAATTAAGCAGTGAATTTTGTAAGGCGGTATGTTAGGCAGGCATAGTATATGAATAAGCATCGATCGTTTTTGCAGACCCCTAGCTTTTCTTTTTCACATGGGCGGCTCGCCCTGCCACGCATTGGGCCCGCCCAGCCCTGTGGGGTCCGCTCTGCTCCTTATCTGAAATCAATGTAAAATTAAATTAAATTAAATCTTAATTAATCTCATAAATTAAATACCTTAGATAGCTAAAGAACACAAAATGATAGCATAGTGTTTGGCTAATAATTGGTCCTTATCAATCAGAATAGTTCATTCTGAGGTTAGATTTCACCTAAAATTCCAGAGCTTCTTCACCAGGGGCTTCAGCCTTAAGCCCGCCGCATACGAGAGTAAATGACAAACGTCAACCTCCAATCGTGGCAGTTAATGTCTGCCACTCTTGTGTGCGGGCAATTTTCTTAAAGTAAATGGCATCATGTAACTGAAGGTCAAATATCAAACGTGTTTGATATCCACGGCCACGCGTATCACTTTACTCCTCGCGTGCGCCGGACCGATGTCATTTACTTTCGTCTTTATGTCACTGCACATGCGTGAAAAATCACGTCACATCAGGATGCTGTCTCCCTGGGCACTGGTTAAATTTTAAAATAGCTGTCAACTAAGCGGTGTTAAAAGATCAGTAGTAGACTTCTGGACATCTTATCCCTGTTTGTACGACGTTCGGTCGCCGGACTTAAAAAACAAGGAAAAGAGGAACTATATCCTCACATAACTGGGACAACAAATCGACCAAACAGTTACATATATCGATGTTTATTCAAGATTGTGTATATTCAGATATTACCAGGCATTGCGTAACTTGTTAACTATGTAGAAAGTACAATAAAAATTGAATGTTTTAAAACTAATATAATATACCATGCGGCTTAGCATTTTATGTGGTCAAATCATACAGCCTTGCTGTTTGTGCACCCTTTGAGTGTTTGCTGATGTCATATGAGTATTATTTATTTGTCAACTATTATATTTGTTTACTTTTTCATTTATGTAAATAATGTATATATTCATTCCCGTATCCAGAGGGCAAACAAGCCCCCTTTTAAAATATAAAAATAAATAACAGCCACCTGGAAATTCACAGTTTGGTGAAGTACACCAAGTCTGACGTCAGTTTTCCATCATTTTAAAGCCATTTTGGACAACCAGATCATAATTAGATAATGTTCAGATATTCCGAGGGCTTCGCCCCCTAGAACCCTATCAGGGCTTCACCTCTGGAATAACACCGTTATCTTAGTACTTGTTTACTATATTAGTTTTTGTTTTGTTTGTTACGTTCATTTAAAAGTGTATCATAATTCTAAAGCCATTTTGGGCCACCAAAAGCAAGATATCTTCAGAGCCTCCAGGACTTTGCCCAATGGATGATCGCACGCCGCATTATCTTCGCTACTTAGTACATGTATTACGTGTCGGCCATATTAGTCTCAGACATGTAATCTTTATTTTAAACATTTGCATCATTTCAAAGCCATTTTGGTCCCCTAGTGGAGGATCAAGGAGAAAACCACATCCCTACCCAAATGCATAAGCGTATGCAGGTAAGGGGACTATTTTCTATAGGAGCTAAGCAGGGGGGGGGGGAGGTGGGGAGGGGGAGGCAGATTGCTCTATTACCTATAATGGTTTTCTGAAGGGTGTGAAATTAGGATATTGTTTTCTAAATCTTCGGAAAATGTAACTGAATTTTCTGGAAATAAGTCAAATTTTGAGAAAATTGGCCTAATTTTTCAAAAAAGTAGCCAAGTTTTTAGCGAAAATGTCAGAAATTTTCGATTTGTTAAATATAAGATATACACTCTGGAAAAATCATTGTATCTGCCCGGAACTGAGTGAGAAGGGTGTTGGTTGCAGCACTCTCTCGGGCCACCGCCTTGTACGCCTATGACCAAAAGTATCGTGTTCTCCCTTTTTGAGTTGCAGGAGTGAAGTGCCCTTTTATAAAAAAAAAACGAACCCATTTTTCAAAATCCTGGTTTTACAGATATTCATCTATTCAGAGTTTGTTAACTTGCCTTTCGTTTTGTTGTATTATGCGTTTTCTTTTTCTTTTTTCTGATCAGTCTCTATAACCTCTTTTGAGGAAGTTGAGAAATAAAATAACAATAACAATGCAAAAGCAAGGGTTTGTACTTTACAATTATCAAAGGCGCAACAATGGGATGAGAAGGTTGGGTAAAAACTCCAAAGGCCCAGAACAAAATTGTCATTTTAGGGACCAAGAGCAATTTAATGATAACACCTATCAAAATAAAAAAAATGATGTCCCTGCCCGTCACAAGCTGAATAAACTGATAAATAATGCAATGAATTGTAGTGAATATCTTAATTCTAGTTATTGCCGT
>JAIGNY010003730.1:390000-425000 GCA_020152595.1 Chiridota heheva | reverse complement strand
GAAAGTTGAGAAGTTAATATTAACAAAACAAATATTTTTGTGAACAAATTTACTTTGTTGATTACTGAAGGATTATACGTGAAATCATATTGTTGTGAAATATCAAGAGAAGAGAATAACCCTGTCGTTAAAACTGTTTTAACATAATTTATCACTAGTATTTATTTCATCTGGAGAAATTAATATAGAATCGCTAACATATCGTTTGTGCGAATAACTTTAGAGTTTTGTTTAACTTTTCAAAGTGAGTAAAACACTTAGCGAGGTTCAATTTTTGATAAAAAAAAGTTAATGAAAAGTTCAGAATATTAAAGGAACCTATTTATGGCGAACTCATCTATTTGTCCATATACCTATAAAGTGATAGGAAAAGAAGATCGGGAATTGCAGACAACTTTGCATTTAATGTTTGTCTTCTTCTGTCAATAAACTTACCTTCGCACATTGGTAATGGAGCTGACCATACACCAGGAGCTAGGCAAACACGAGAGGAATTTCCAGTAATATTGTAGCCTTCCGAACAAGTGTAAGAACAAATGCTGTCAACAGGAACCGTATCATGTACGAAAATACACGAGTCCCGCTGAATTTGCTTTAGTCCACGCGGTTCACATGGCAGCTGACATGGAATCCAAACTGACCCTAAATTAGGAATAAAGGTGATTGCAACATACATTGGAATTTCAACCTAATAGTTTCTTCTTAAAGCTTGTTTCTCTATGAATTTTCCTACTCTAATACAATTTCAGAAATCCTATGCCCACCAAATTTAATTCCCCAAAAACTCTTAATCTTGCCAGGCTACACTTTTATCAAATCTGAATTATATACACGCTCTGATTGGTTTCTAACAAGGTCATGTCATTGATTTCTGTTTTGTTTAAGCCAAGCACTCATTGTTTTCTGTACCTTTCAGCCAGGATTCACATTACATTGTTGTTCATTAGTATTGTTTTGCAATGGCAATAGTATCAAGGACGATGATGTTTAGTGATACAAAGTGATAATTAGTGATAATCAGTGAAGGCAAGTAATGATAAAAGATTAATTTTGAGGCAGAGATTTGACTGTATGAGGGGCTTTTGCGAGTGCAACGATTTTTGACAGTGCATTCAATCGTATATAAACGATGCTTAAACATAACATTTTTTGTAATTAAAATTTCCGTGTTAGATGTTCAAAAAACAATTTACAGGAATTAAAAACAGGAAAAGCCATTCATTCAAAGTAGTGCATTAATGGAATTTAAATGTATAAGTCATGTTAATGCAAATACTCAATTTTTTTTTTTATAATACGTGTCAATGATTGGCCATTTCACGATATCTCGGAAAAATAGAGGGTCTTTGTAAGAACCTAAAGAGGAGTTGATATACACAGTGACCACAATCTGCTAATTGGAAATATCAGAGTTAAACTGAGATATGTGAAGAAACACAGTCAATCATCAAGACTAATTTTTGAGTCTCACAGACTAAAATGTGTAGAACTAAGACATGACTACAACACTGAATATCAGGAGAGACATGAATGATAGTGTAAATGGAAAGTGGAAAAACATTGACATAGCTCCAGCATGAATAGCATGAAGGAAGGTATAAAGGGAAAGGAAAGGCATACGTTAATTGTGTATGAGAGCTATTGAAGACAGGAACATATCAAATGTGAAATAGATGTTGAAAAATCTGAAAGAATAAGATTAAAAGAATAATACGAGAAGAAAGACAATGAGTAAAGAGAAGAGTCGGATCAGATAAAACAAAGATGGTAGTTAATATGGCAAAAAACTAATTTTGCAGCATCACGTGCAGACATGAGTGGTTTATGCAAAATGACAAAATGATGTGATATAAAGGAAAAAAGAATAATGTTGGAGGTAAGGAATGTA
This sequence comes from Chiridota heheva, assembly GCA_020152595.1. NCBI lineage: Eukaryota > Metazoa > Echinodermata > Holothuroidea > Apodida > Chiridotidae > Chiridota > Chiridota heheva. The sequence goes on along the minus strand of JAIGNY010003730.1, from coordinate 423,112 downwards.
GAGCTTATTACTGGAGAAGATGAGATTGGAGAAAGATGGAAAGAGCACTTTGAATCAACTTTAAACAAACCTACAACAGAGGCACCCAACCAGGGAAAAAAGGTAAACGAGGATGACATTAATGTCGATTTGGGTGAGATTTAGGGCGAAGAAATATATTAATGCTGTGTCAAAGATGGCAAATGCAAAAGCACCGGGATTGGATAGTATAAGCATAGAAATGTGGAAAAAAGGTATGGTTTTGACGGAGAAGACCTTAACTACATTATTCAACCAAATGTTAAAGAAGAAGAAGTGCCGGAAACATGGAACAGTGGAGAAAAGGCATCGTTACTATTATTAAAGCTGACCTGACAATTTGCGACAACTACAGAGGTATATCCTTATCACCAACCGCAAGCAAGGTGTGTGGAGGGATACTTATTGACAGGCTACGCATCGCAGTAGATACCAGACTTTGTTATGAACAAGATGGCTTTGGGGATGGTAGAGGGATTACCGATCAAATATTCACTCTCAAAAACATAATAGAACAATGCTTAGAATGGAAAGCTACAGTATACCTCAACACAGTATACCTCAACCTCATTGAATTTCAAAAGGCGGTCTACAGTCTAGACAGAAGCATGATGTAAAAAATTGTTTCACATTATGGCATACCCATGAATTATACAGAACTGGCATGATGTTAACAGGTTACGCTATGGAAACCTATCGGATTAGTGTTCTGTGAAAAAGGAGGAAGGCAATGATGTGCAATGCCTGGTTTCCTCTTTATACTTGCTCTTGATTGGGTGATGAGAACCAGTACACAGGGTAGAAGGAATGGAATCCGGTGGAACATATTTACAGCCATAGATGATCTTGACTACGCTGGTGACATTCAATTAGCTCTAGCACCAAAGAACAACTCCAACACAAAACAAGCAACTACGTGAAACAGGTAAAACGATTGGTCTGAAGATTAATAAGATAACTTTGTCTATCGCGGTGCAATACTGTCCAAAGAAAATTAATGCAACTTTCAGACAAATTGACAAGATTCTAACATCTACCGGATAAAACCTAAAATGAGAATATATTAATCAAATGTAATCTTCGTTCTCCTATATGGGTGTGAAACCCGAAAGTTGAACAAAGCTGTTAAGAAGGAAGTAGATGTGTTCCAAGGAAGTGTTTAAGAATTATTTGAAAATAAGATGGCCAGTGAAAGTCACCAATGAAGAACTATATGATAGAACATGCACATTATGGGGATAAGCAGGGATATATTTAAAAAAAGATTGAGATGGTTGGGTCACATATTAAGAAAGGATGGAAAAAAGTATGCCAGAATACCTATAACCTGGATACCAGAAGATCATGATGCTGATGATTTATCCATTCTTAGAAAAAAGTTTCATAATTCGTTAAATTGATTTCTGACATGATCGTTTTGATCAAGTTTTAATACACTGCAGGACTAAGAACAGTACATTGCACACCAAAACTGATAATTTCAACTTACGTTTTGTGTTGGCAGTTCCTGGGGTGATCAGCTGGGTAAGAAAAGAAGGTAAAAACACATAACCACAGGTATTACATCCCATTCTTTATTTTGATGTTAATAGATAAGGTAAAGGAATATTCCGATGGATTTTCATTTTTTCATATATGATAGAGAACATTTTTAGAAACAAAATAGTGAAGATACAATGTTAATATATTATTCCGTTTAGAAGTTACAAAACAATTAAGCATTTTTGAACTTAGACAAAATTTACTGATTGGCAACATTTGTGATGTCATAGAGACAATTTCAACAAAACATCTTTTGTATTTCTTTAAAAATGATTTGAATTTTTATCATTGTAAATGTGATGTACATCAAAAAAAGTATGTTTTCTTGCAAATTATATATTCCATCCTATTTCTATAATGAACCAAACATGCTGTTCGATATTGTAAAATAAGTGTGATTAAATTTACAAGAAATAAATAAGAACTGTGCTGGAATTGCCTTGATGACATCACCAAGCTGAAGGACATATACTGTACGAGGTGTTTTTGAGAACATTTTTCTACTCTTTAAAATGCTATAACTTCTAAACAGAATAATATATTAACATAGTTGTTTCACCACTTTGTTTCTACAATTTTTCTCTACCATATCTTTATATCTGAAAAATTGAATACCCATGGGAATATTCCTTTAACTATTGAATAATTTCCTATACCTTTCATGATCTAAAAGACCACTACAATATTGGAATGTTTGCCACTGGTGGTAGACCGTGGAATATTTGCATTAATTTGTAATCTATTCTGTCTGTTTTAGGCCTCTGTCCAATAACATAATAACAACATATGCATATACATCAATTGAGAGGAGAATTGATTAAACAATTGGATATGCAGTGTATTTTGATTATCTGTGAGGTAAGTATGTTGTGCTAGATATTTTACCTTTCAAAGTTGTATTTATTTATTTGAGCTAAGTTCTCCAAGATGTGAAGGTGAAACAAAATTTTAAAAGACTCCCATCTTTATTTGGAAAACAATAAAACACATTAAAAGCAAATATTTATGTTTACATCTATGTACCTGAAAATATACGTTTTCATATGTCAAGGTTTGCAGTAAGATTTTGAAAAATATGGTTCTTATATTATAAATCATTATCTCCTTTATGTAAAGTATGCTTCAACCTTATATTTTATATTGAGCAATATTGGTTAAAACATTATATGACCACAACGTTAAGATGTCATGGAGGTATTGTCAGCAAATATGTAGGCCTATTGATATTTGTGGAAGCAAAACCAAAAAAAGAACCAAAGTTTTCGGCATAATTTCAGAATACCCAACCATACGATTTGTAGCTATACACTGAACACAGTTCGCAGCATGCATACCGCAAATACCCCCCTCCCCCACCCCACCCCCCCCCCCCTCCCCACCAAAGAAAAACTGAAAATTTTAACTTTGATATTTCAGCACACAATGTGACTATTTTGCAAAACAAATTATGACTAACAATATTGTGGAGTAACTAAATAGTGAAAAATAATGACGAATATAATAGCAACATTAATTTATAAACCAGTCAATTTTTCTCAATTTAAGCAGTCACACAATTTATGTATACAATCGAAAAACCAAATTTATGTTTTTGGTTTCGATGCGATCAGTATCAGGAACCTATCCGGTATGTGTGTGCGTCTATGTGTGTGTGTTACGCCTAGCTTGTAAGCACAATATCTCAAGAACGGTACATTGAATTCATGTCACATGTAGTACACATATAGCACATGGTTTTTGTTTTTGGCGATAATGTCATGCATATTAATGAGTGGGTATGTAAAAAGTGGGTATGTTAATGTAAAAACATTGAACTGCTCACATTTCAACAACCGTTTGTCTGTTTTGTTTTATATTTGGTATAATACTGTTGTTAGCTGGTGTCCACGTGATCATGGTATAAAAACATTGAATCTCAATAATATGCGTTGTGGGCCGGACTTAGGGTTGTTTTCCAAATAGAGCTTGTAAACACGAAATATTCAGAACAACATATTGGATTTATGTCATATGTGGTACACATGTAACCCATGCTCCGCAGGTGTGCCCTATTAATTTTGGTGGTGATGTCTGCATATTAATGAGTGGGCGGGGCTTAATGTAAAAAATAGAAATAGTAATATTTCAACCAGCGCTTTTCCGTTTTGTTTCATATTTTGCATAGTAATGCTGTTAGGTAGTGTCCACATGATTGTGGTGTAAAAAGTTTGATTCTCATTAATATGCGTAGTGGGCGGGACTGAATGTGATTTTGCTCAATATAGCTCGTAAACACGACATCTTCAGAACTACACATTGTGTTTATGTTATATGTATTACCTAGATAGGCCATAGTCTGCAGATGTGCCCTATTGTTTTTGGTGATGATGTTACGCATATTAATGAATGAGCGGGGCTTAATAAGGAGACTAGGTAGCTCAGTTGGCAGAGCGAATGACTTTGTTGCTGGAGGTCCCAGGTTCAAGCCTCAGTCAGTTCTAACTCAATTTTTTCACAGCTATGCAGACAGATACGCCGAAAATCGAAGCAGAAAACATTTTTTTCACACATGCACCTCCTCTCTCGATTACAGCTTTCTGACTTTTAGTTCTTGTATTTCTCTCATCCCCCCCCCCCCCTCCCCTGTTTTTTTTCCTTCCTCTAGAATGATCTAACCTCCTAAATCTTGAAATGGTCATATTTTAACAACTGCATGCCTGTTAATTGTTTTATACTTGGTCTAGTTATGATGTTAGCTGGTGTGTACATGCTCATGGTATAAAAATGTTGAATTTCATTAGCATACATAGTGGGCGGGGCTTGATATGATTTTGCTGCAAAGAGCGATATCTCAAGAATGATAAACTGGATTCAAGTCGTATGTTGCACAAGTTGCACATGTTCCGTATATGCGCCCTAATGGTTTTGGTGGTGATATTATGCATATCAATGAGTAGGCGGAGCATAATCTAAAAATCTTCAAATGCTCATATTTTAACAACTACATGTCTGTTTGATTTATGCTTGGTATATTTATGTTTTTAACTAGTGTATACATATTCATGGTATAAAATTGTTAAATATCATTAATATACATAATGGGTGGGGCTAAGTATGGTTTTGCTAAAAAGAGGTTGCAAACACAGTAAGCGCAGGACAGTATATTGGATACAGGTCATATGCGGTACACAGATAACCTATTGTCCATTTGTGTGCCCTATTGATTTTGGTGATGATCTCATGTATATTACCAAGTGGGGAGAAGGGGGACGGCTTATTATAAAGAAAATTTAAAAAAAGTGATACATTTATAGCAACCATATGCCTATTTGCATCATGCTTGCTTGGTATTTGTCAGTTATTGTGTACATGTTTATGTTGAAAATGCTCCAAAAATGGTCCATATACTATTTCATGGCATGCAATGCCAGTTAGTATAAAACTTGAAAATCAACCAACAACGAATGGATGCATCGGAAGAACTTAGTTTTCTGGTTTTGGTGTGTAATCAATTAAGCTCAGATCAAACTCATGCTGTCATGCATAAACTGTTGTACATCGGCAATGTATCCTTCATTATACTTTATTTGCTATTTAATATTTCAGGTCTGCAAAACGAATTACCCTTACTTAAATTAGCAAGACAAAAAGCATCTTTTTTCATATCTCTCTTTGTGTGTTGTATATACTATTTTGGGTGATTTTCTTTTAAAATTTTCTTTTCATTTCATTAATCAGATTAAAAACTGATAGTTGCAGAGTTATAGTGACAATACTTTAATAATTTAGCACAATTTAATAAAATAAGGGAGTAATGCTAGGAAGGTAATACAATTTCTCGACGCTCAAAGATTGATTTGTTATCTCATCACCCACATATACATGTGGGGATGAGATATCGCAGTCATTTAAATTTGCTGTATAACTGCCAATACTACATGGCCACCCCTTGATATTAGGGGGTTGGTGGGGCCCATATGACGACCTCATATAAGGTTAGGGGTCAAAAGGTTTTGGAACGGGACAAGATTTGGTGATTTGTGCGTCTGTCCGTGTGGGTGTGTGTGTGTGTGTGGGTGTGTGTGTGTGGGGGCGTTCGTGCGTATGCAACAATTAATTTTGTGTTGCTATTAACTAAAAAAACGTAATACACACATGAACCGAAATTGGTGGGCGGGTACCCCTAACCCGGAAGGTTTTTCTCCAAGGTTTTAGATACAAAGGTCACAGGTCAAATGAAACATTTTTTTTGGGGGTGATGGCTTTATCTTTTAAAGGATTTACTTTGTATCTTTATAAATTGCATAAGTGGGTAAAGTTTAAAATTTTAACAAAAATAAAAAAATAATTGGAGGTCAAAACATCATGGGTCAAAGGTCAAATAAGTGTTTTTATGCAGCAATTTTCGCTACTTTAGACTCAAAAAGTACAAGACCTATACCAACACCATGCTGTACCATAATACCTTGGTACATGGGTTTGTGTCCCGTACATTCTGGGGTCAAAAGGTTAAAGGTCACAGAGCTATTGACCGCTTTTTACCATTTCCCCTAGTTATGGAATGGTAAGTGTGACGGGCACATGAATGGTGTCATACATTAGGGTACGATAAATGTGAAACATTTCAGAAGTTGTTTCAGTGGTTAGGATCAAGAGTCAGAAGTCAGAGGTCACATATGTGATTTTGGGGGGTAAATATATACTAATTGGGTATTTTAACAATATGATTTACCGTTGGTTGTAGTCAGATGATAAATCATAATAAGTTGTGCAATTTCCAGGACTAATTTAGATTTACAGTCTCCACATCTACAGTACATAGACTTCATTTCAATGCATGACAGAACATTCCCATTTTTTTTCGTAACCCATCAAAAGAAAGATAATATATTTAGAAACAAATTCGTACACTGATATGTTATTCCTATCCGGTGATATTCAAATTTTAAGTTTCACAAAAAATGGCAACAAACGAATAGGAAAAGGTTCATTATGACATCACAGCAATACATTCTCCCACAATGTGTATGCATTTCATTAAAATCTATCAACTTTTTTTTATTAGTAAAATCTGCCAGAAAAATAAATTGATGAAAGTTCGGTATTTATAATTCATTGCCAAATATCATCCTAATTCAATAACAACAATAGAAAATTGTTTCTAATCATACGGAAATAACCAATTAACCTTCAAAAAAATACATAAACATTTGCAATGGAATTGCTTTTATGACATCATCAAACACGAAAAACTGTACAAAAACTTTAAAATGCAAATTGGAAACCTTCAAAAATGCATATCTCTTGAACCGAATATGATATCAACTTGGTTTGTGTACCACAAAAAAAAATGTGCTCTTTCAAATATTTTGTTATATAAAAACCATGGAAATATTACAAACACCATGGGAAAATTACAAAAAAAACACGGGAATATTACAAAAGAAACTATGGAAACATTACAAAAAACCATGAAAATTTTACAAACAACATGGGAATATTACAAAAAGCAATGGGATTATTACAAACAACCATATTTAATTAGTGGCGTAGCCACAGTAAAAAGGTCCGACAAAATTGTCAAAAATTGGGATAATTTCATATTTTTCTTGCTTTTAAAAAGACAAAACTGCCTCAGAAGTGAGAAAAATTTAATAGCTTCTTGGGAGGGTGTCTAGAACCTTTCAAACCCCCTCATTTTTTCATGCTGGCTACGCCACTGGTTTGGATGTATTTAAGGCATATTTGTATTGCCAAAATCTGCCTCAAAAAGATTTTTATATCAAAGGTTTGCTAAAGCCAACGTGACATGCATATTTGTAAGATTTGTTTTATTTATATTAGTGTATATATATATATATATATATATATATATATATATATATATATATATATATATATATATATATATATATATATATATATATATATATTTTATATATATATATGAATATATATAAATACATATATTTATATATGTATATACATGTATATATATATATATACACACACACACACACACATATATATATATATATATATATATATATATATATATATATATATATATATATATATATATATATATATATATATGTGTGTGTTTGTGTACTATGTATATATATATATATATATATACATATATATATATATATATATATATATATAAATATATATATATATATATATATATATATATATATATATGTGTGTGTGTATGTATATGTATATATATGTGTATATATATATATATATATATATATATATATATATATATATATATATATATATATATATATATATATATATATAAAAAGATATATATATATATATATATATATATATATATTTATATATATGTATATATATATATATATATATATATATATATATATATATATATATATATATATATATATATATATATATATATATATATATATATATATACATGTATATGTGTGTGTTTGTGTATGTATATGTATATATATATATATATATATATATATATATATATATATATATATATATATATATATATATATGTGTGTGTGTATGTATATGTACACATATATATTAATATATATATATATATATATATATATATATATATATATATATATATATATATATATATATATATATATATATATATATATATATATATATATATATATATATATATATATATATATATATATATATATATATATATATATATATATATATATATATATATATATGTCTGTTATTGTTTTTTTTGTTTTTCATTCTATATAGCAGCATACATTATCCTTATGTAGTAGTGTCCGTTATATTTTTTATATTATATACAGCAGCATAAATTCTTCAGTGATACTTCTTCATATTTCATATAGTAACATATCAGGGTTTTTTCAGGGATGGGACAGGTACGTAGATGTAGTATGCAAAATTAGGCAGTTAATGAATTCATTCGTCATTCAATCAAGTGTTTGTCAGTTGCAAAATATATATAATGAAAGTTGAATCCCTTTGAATTTGAATTCAACTTATGTTTGTCCTTTTTAATTGAACTACCATGGTAGTCATGCCAATGAACAATAAATTGCCATGCATTTAACCGCTTTATGATGATCATGGCTGGAACCAATTAAAAGTGGTCAAATGGGACGATATTTTGGTCAATTTGACAAAGCAAACTGGTCCGTAAATTTGACCAAGTATCTTGGTGAAATATTTTGACCAAGTGGACTTGGTCAAATTTGACCAAAGTTGGTTCGGTGCATAGTTAACTCAGGACCTTGGTCAAATTTTGACCATATTTTGGTCAAATTTGACCAAACGTTTTTACAGTGTATTCCCTTCCTCAAAGTGTACAATATAATTCAAAATTTACCAGAATATATCTTTCAGTATGCCTTTTTTTAATGGAACATTAATACGGGCAATAACAAATTTTGAACACAAAAATTAATGGGAAGCATTAAGGTCATTTTGTGGTTTACAGTTTAAAATTATGCATACATATCATATTATATCATTATTGTGTGTAATATTTATAGAAATTTAGTTACACATTAATATTTTGAGGAAATTAAAATTTTAATCCATTTAGTTACATGATTTTTTCTGGGAAATAGTAAACCATGAAATGTACATTCAATAATTTTACTAGAAAATGATGAAATTTTAAAACAAAATAAAGGTAGCGTAAAACAGATACCAGTTGGAACGGTAACAGAAGCAATTAAAGAACCACTAAGACAATGATGATTTTAAAAGGTTAGAACACTTAAGAGATCAACATGAGACCAATTAAAATTCATCATTTTCTTCTTGTGGCAAAAATTCAACAAAAGATAAGAAGAAGAAATAACAGCAAGTCATCTTGTATCCAGGGTGAATATACGAAGAACGAATACTTCATACAAAATAAATAACAACGCATTGTGTCAAAAATCTGTTTATATTACTTACAGCATAACAACACGGTTAAATAATTCAGGTCAAATAAAAGATACATATAAATGCTGCTAACTTGAGGTGTCAACTACTTCTGCAAAAAAAGGTATAGCGGTAGCCTTGTCAAAGATGTTTATGTGTGGGCGTGCGTGTTACATTTAAAATCTGCAGGATGATAATTTAAATCAAATGATTTAGTAATTACTTTTTTTCATTTTCATATTAATTAATACATTGCCTCATAAGATTCTCTCTCATCCATGTTAGTTAGTGTCCGCCCATCCTTCTTTTTAAATAGCTTAAAATAAATGTGAAACCAGAATTAAACTGATAATTGTAGTGTTGTAGTGACACTAGTTTAATATTTTACTACATGTTTAAAGAAATATAAGGGAATTATGCTGGGAAGGTAATACAATTTTTCGACTCTCAAAGAGGAATCAAATTTGACAAAGTCACAAACTCGATGCTATAAATGACGTAAATTACACCCAAAGACCAATTTCTAAATTTTTGATAACATCTTTATTTAATTAAAATATATTACGTAAAACATGTGAGAAAAAATATAAAAAGATACATAGTAGAAAAATCAAGAAATATATAATGTCAATATGCATCAAAGAGATTCATGAAAATCTGACATTTTTCAGGCTACAAATGTCCTTCCTCAGATATTAATCAAATTGAAAATTTACAAGAAATTTTCTTCCAGTATACATTTTTCCTTGAATGAGACAATAATACGGGCAACAACAAATTTTGAATACAAAAATTACATATGGGAAGCATTACTGTATTTCTTTGTTTACAGTTTAATATATGTAATATATATGTAATGTATGTATACATTGTATGATATCGTATTATATCAGTATTCTGTGTACAATTTATAGAAATTTCCTAATTTCCCTAAACATTAAAATTTTGAGGAAATAAAAAAAAATATATATAAATCTATTTACATGATTTTTTGTGGGAGATGGTAAAGCCATGAGATTTACATTCAATATTGAAGCTTAAAAATATGAAATCTTAAATTTAAAAAAAAATAGCATAATACAGATACCAGTTGGAAAAGTCAAAGAAAAAATTAAAGAACAACTAATGTAATGATGGCTAAAAAAAAAGTTAGAACACTTAACCATCAAAGGCCCAAACCGAACAGGAATTTTCCTAAATATAGTTTCAGGACATACCAAATTCTTACAGGGATGATTTAAGTATCATTCGAAAGAGCTTGCTTTGCTCTCTCCACAAATGACACTTTTAATTGGTCTACATTACGACATTACGAATGTGTTCGTAAAGTTTTTCTAAACATGGAAGATTTCCAAAATTGTTCAAAAATGTGCAACAATTGAAATGTTTTTAAAATAATTAGAAAGATACTTAGAAATCACATATCAACTTCACAATTATTTTATAAAATTTGAGAAAGATCGATCTTTCTATCTATGATTGAATTTGGGTAACACCTACCTGAAATTTGAAGTTATAGCTGATTTTGTTTTTACACTTTTTATCCAAAAAATCATACCTTTCGATCGGAGTCTACCATTTACGTAGTCAGTACGGTAAATGAAAAAGCAGAGGCTGTTCTATCACATGAGATATACTTTGTTGCATAGCCCCACCAATTTATCATAATTTGCACACAAATGACAGTTTGTCACCTTCAGTTATATGGTAAACGTGGGCTCATATGTTCACTGTGTTACGATAGGCCTAGAGTTAAGTAGTAAACCTAATGCGGAAGTTATCCGCGATGAGCAAAAATGATTAAAATTCATTACAAAATTATTCTTAGCTCTAAAAATTCATGTATGGTGATTTTAGAAAGCTTTATGAAAAATCAAAAAATGCCTTTAAAAAGGAGTTTTTTAGGGCCTATAACAAAGCAGCAGTGTGAACTGTGCTATTTTGTAATAGCAGCATGCTACTTAACAACCTCATTAGCATAAATTTGCACAAAATATCTATTTTTTTACATTAATGAAAAGAACAAAGTCGTAGCTTTCAAACAATTCACTACTGTAACATAAACATTTCAAGAGAAATATGTGTAGAAAACACTTGAAGAAAAAAAAACATGCAATCTTCCAACATCAATCTGGGCTTTAATGGTTAAGAGATCAACAGGAGACCAATTAAAATTAAGACCCATTAAAATTTATAGTTTCTTTTTCTGGTAAGGCAAAACGAAAGAAAAGAAGAAATAACAGCAAGTCATCAGGCATTCAGACATGTCATGGCGAATATACGAAGGGAAAATACTTTGTAAAAACTGAAAAATGAATAACAAAGCATTCTGTCAAAGTTCGTTTTATATTACTTCAACCATAACTACACGCTTCAATAATTCAGGTTAAATAAAGAGCTAAAAATAAATGCTGTTAACTTGAGGTATCAGATGCTTTTGCAAAAGCCTTGTCGAAGATATGTTAATAGGCACATAGTTGTTTGAAGGATTAGTTCAATGTTCAAGCAAGCCTATCTCATATGAAAGAGGACTTTATAAGAAACAAAAGAAACCGTGAAGAAACCGTTCAAGATCTTATTCCGTTAAGGAAATATTCAAATTTAAATCTCTGTCTTATCTTTGTAGAAATGACTGATGTAGTATGTTTACTATGGAAGGTTGACACTCTTCTCCTTACATTCTTAACAATTGCTAATGTATTTTAAAGAAGATATATTTAAGTTTTATTCCTAATTTACTTATTTTCCTGCGAACTTTCTTCAGGTGGGGTAAATTATATTTATCCTTACACGTTCTGTTGACTACTTTCCTGACATATTCAATGGTTTTTAAGCCACAAAATCGACGGACAAAATATGATGGAAAACCTAAAGACTTCGAGGATTCTAAAAAAGTGAAATCCCAACTAGCCTGATTTCAATCGTTTCTACACAAATGATACCAAACTTCAAACTTAGATATCTCCTTAACGGAATAAGAGTTTTTAATGCTTTCTTCTTTGTTTACTTTGAAGTCTTCTTTCATATAAGATGGAATTTCTAGACCACTGAACTAATCCTTCAAGTGTGGGCGTACGCAGTACATATAAAACCGCCAGGACAATAATACCTTAAATGATTTTTTTTTTTTTTTTCATCTTAATAATTTGCCTCATAAGATTCCCTCTGATTCATGTTAGTGTCCGACCCATCTTATTTTGAAATAGGTTACAATAAATGTAAATAATGGCACCTTTGTGAATTATATTGTTCACGAACATTTCCGATATGGCCAGATGTAAATCCCAGATCTAGATTTGATATCAAATCCAGATCTGGACCAGATCTGGATTAGATCTGGGATTTAAATAAAATCCAGATCTGGCCAGATATAGAATTGGGCAGATATAAATTCAAATTTGATCTGGCCAGATCAAACTGTTTGACCTGAGCTAGATCAAGTATGTTCTGGGCCAGCTATAATATCCAGATCTGGCTTGGTCGGGTCAGATAAAACTGTATTTGTGTATCAAATTGACTTCAGTCAAGTTTATATCTGGCTTGATCTGACCAGATCAACTTTATTTACCCAGATATAAACTTGATTAAAGCCAGATCTGGACTTTTTGTGAGGGTTAAATCTTGTTCTTTATAGGATTCACGAGACTAATTTCCGCGATATATTAGTACCTCCTTGGTGGATCCACTGATTATGTTTGCTTAATATTCCATAGCCATCACGGCATTCGAGAAATTCTATTTTGAAGCTATTTGCGCGCTTCTTAGCCGTAGGAGCCACATGACCAGTTTTAAGGACATCAAAACAGACCTTAACGTAACTTGGCCAGGTACTGTACGTTTAAATCATAAATAAACTACACAGAGACACTGTAAATTATTTATGTGATGCGTGTACTTGAAGACATAAACCAGTATTCATCTTCATTGGATGAACACTGTAGCATTGTTTATATAATACGATTTCAACAAAAGAAATGCCGAAATTACCTTGTGTATATTGTATACAGATCAAATCACCTGAAAGTTCAATTAATACTCAAAATCCGTTTATCATCACCAGGGGGATGTCCAAACCCTGTCGTATGCCCAATTCCCTGTATTGAGCCCACATGAACGCAATCAGATACAGGAAATGACAAAAACGTTTACGAACATAAATCAAGATACACAAAATATCGAAGGAAAGACAAAATGATATAGGAATTTCTCTCACTTTTAAAACGCAATTTGGAAGCAAAACAAATTCGTTGATGAAAATAGTAAAATATAATTCGGTTATTGTTTACTAGTTTCGGAAGTTTTTGAAGTTTTAGATTTTATGAGAAATTTGTAGAAATCAGAATGGCAATGACATCACATCATCATCGTGTTCATATCATTGAAATATTTTCTCAGATAATAAAACAGAGGTTATTGAAGATAATATTGTACAGTGTTGTAGGTGCACGAAGTTATTTTTTTAAGCTGTTTTTAATAAGGATAATAGTTAAATAGTTAAAGGGTTGTAAAGGGTGGTAAACTTTGTGAATAAGAACTCCATGGTTATAGTAAGCTTTATATACCATGCAGACACATTCTAAAAGCAAAGCAACACAGGATATGAAAATAGCTTTCTAAATCCTTACAATCTATAATATATGTCGGAATACTGCAATAATCATTTCAAATATTGATTAAACATACTGGTTCAGAGTTATGAATTTACAATTTGACAACACTATTAACAACCGAGAGGTTTCTTTTCATCAGACTCTTATCAAGAACAAATGTTCCAATCAATATAACAAAGCTGTACTGATCTATTGAAATATTTAAGGCTTGTAAACTACAATTTAATAAATGTATGTAAACTCTAAAATTTTGAACTCATTGAAATGCTCCACTGGTAGACTGCGGGCACAAGATTGTCTTTATATAGTTTCCTAGATAACATACTTCCGCCGTATACCGCAATAGTAATCTGATGTAAGTACTTGAAATCTGAAATCACTCGAAATTCCCATTATTAAACTGTTAAAAGTTGGTTATTTTAAAGGCTTAACTTTTAAACCGATTTTTCGATTAAATTATATGCCCTTTTACATCTCTCAAATGCCAATAACAATAAAAATGATTTGAAAATTCCCCACATCCGTATACAAAAATAAAAGCTGTGATTCAGCGTTTCCTGTAATTAAGAACTTACATCAAACTATCAATTAAAAAAAAAACGACTAAAGACATGACGTTAAATAATGTTAGTGTTGATTACTAGGAACAAACATTTCTCTGCTTCTCCCTGCCTTTATCCTCTTTCTGTCGAAAGCATAAACGAACAACTGTGACGTCACATTTCGTAATTGTTTTTGAAATCCTTAAGGTGTTGTGTCCAGTTATTTGTACCTATCTAAATATATCGATTCAAACCTTATTATACACAATATGACTTCATTATGATATACACTTATTTGCCTCTCAATGTATGATTTTGTATTTTGTTTAAATCGTCATGTATTTTATTCTCAATATAATGGGCCTACATGGTTACAGCGTTTTATCACTAAAGCAAACCCACCCAGCTTTTATCATAACTTTTGAGTGATGCATTTTTGTATTGTATACCTTTATCTTCCTAAACCATGCAATAATAATGACGCATTACCATGTTACAGCTGGTGTCTTATAAACTATACAACACTGGACGAACAGTCAATAGCTTTTCAATTTCTTCCATTTCCATCTTTCCCTAGTTATTTCGAGCATCTCCTTTGCTTGAACTTATTCTCACACTCCCTACTTATTCAACATCAGTGCAGGAATTATCATTTTTTAATCGGTTATCGATTAATATAAAATCATAGCTGAGATGGGTTTCTATATGCCATTTATATACCATATTAAAATCTTTTTAAGTGATATCAGCATGAAAGTAGTATATGATATTGATAATATTATTGGAACTTAGAAATGGAAAAATGCAAAAACGGATCAACGGAGCTAAGGACGGAATCATTTCTTTTCAATATACAAACATCTATATTTCGGGGAAATTTCTTTCTCTACCACACCATAAAACTTTGTATTTATTAATATTTTATGAAAATTTGGTTATTTATTTCAACTTTGGTACACTCTGGGGGAAAATGAAAGTCGATCACTTAATTTATGTGATTTACGTATTAAAAACACAAGGCATGATTTGTATTAATTAAAACTTGGTATAGTAACATAAAAATTAGTTAACATAGCCTTATAAGGAAATAACTGGAGTCATACAAATTTAAGAAAAAGCTACTTGATAAACGAAGGTTCAGAGATTACGCACTTTTAAAATCAATAATTCCTGGATTAGAACAAATACGAATTCAATTTTCGATATTTCTAGAAGAATTGACATCAAATACAAACTAAAAATGTTTTTATCTAAATTTTGCGAACGAATTGACGTTTGATTATGAATTATTCAAGTTTTTATTAAGGGTAGATTATGCTTGAATCCGATGAGGTACAGTGGGTAAATTATGCTTCAATAATTCATAATCAAACGTTGATTGACATCATTTCTTAAGATAATTCAGATGGTATTCACACTCACACCATACATAAATCAACCACATAAAACTCTCATTCAAGTGCGTTGTTTTTTCGAATATTGTATAAGCAAAGAAAAGTAAATATACAATACATTCAAATTGTTTAATAAAACAAATGATTATTGAAAACGCCATTTGTATCATACATACGTAAGCACTAAAGGAAATGGAGTTACTTACCTCATAAGTCACATACACCGAATTTGGGCGTCTGTGTTTAATGTAACAATTCCCATCATGAGAACCAAAGGCGTCGTATGTTAATAATTGGCATGTGAACTTAAGAGGGTTATAGACGAAAGAATAACACCAATCGCGTTCGGTACATTTCAGGGTACACTCGATAGGTCCAAAATCAACGAATTTGGTCTGTATTGAATACGCTCCACACACGTTTTCCGCCAAGCAAGTTTTTTGAATAGTAAATATGATATCCACAACCAAAAGGATGATTAATGATATCATTTTGTTCACGTTTGTACTTTCAGACGAAAGTTTTAAGATTTTGTTGAAATATGATCACACTAGAGTCTCTCCTTTTCTTCACGAACTCTTCATAGCAAGTAAAAAATATCATCACAATAATCTAAAGCCGTCTATATATAGGCTGTTTGCTTTCATCTTTAATATAGAATAGAATATGCATTTTCAATTATCAATTGATATGACCGTCATGCATCCACAGAGAAATACGTCAATAGAGATAGGATCATTGTTTAATTTCCGATATACTGACGGCACATTTTATTTTTATGATACAATGCACATTTTAGTAAAAATTCGAATTGATGTGAATTATCAAATAGCCTACTGATATATCTTTTGAAGTTTTATGGATATGAGAATAATGTTCAAGTGTGCAATTTTGGGCATTTGTGATTTAGGGTGTCATTCATGGCCAAAAATACTAATAATGTGGATATCAAACGGTAAGACCAGATTTCTAACGAAGGGAAAGGGGTAGAAATATTTTTCAGCATCCACTTTTTAATGCAGGAAACATGCACTATGATGCCACCGGCAGGCAAAACACCATCCAAGGTCATTCATTTCCAAATTTCGCGTGTGTATTATGTAATATTATGCAATAATTTTACCTTCTGTTAAACTCAGCCATCCATACAAAAGGTAGGATGGAGATGGATGATTTGAGGGAGAAAAGGGTGAAATTGGGAGAAAAATTAAGGTGAAAAAAGGTGCGTAAGGTTAGGTGAAGATTAGATATGGTGGAAGAGGTTGTTGTTGCGTAGGAAGTTGATAATGCTGGAGGAAGAATTGCTCTTGAATAGATCTGAGATTGAGGAGAGTGAGGAGAGGAGAAAAGACCTAAAGTTCAAGTATAAAGGGCAGGTTAAGAGGATATGCTTGCTGGAGAGATCGATGTTGCAAGTGGGGCATGGGAGTAGGAAAGGAGATGGTAGTGGATGAGAGATTAGTGGGTGAGAGAGGAATGGTCAAAGGGGATGCGGGTGACAACGATGTCTTCCCTGCGATTGCAACTGTGCAGGGGTGTTGGTCCTGACTTTGGATTTGATGGTGTGAAGTTTGTTACTGGTTTTGTGATTCCAGGAGTCTTGCAAGGTCTTACTGATATAATTGGAGATGGAGATACGGAGTTCTGAGTGCGGAATTGGAAAATGAGAGATATTATTTGAGCCATGAGAAAACTTACAATGGGGACCCTTGACACTGGCTTGCTGACGATGGAGTGTGAATTTGGGATATCATGTCTAATATATACTGATATACTTAATTTAATTTATTTTCAGCAAAAAAATGATGAAAATCCTCCTAGACATTCTAAGGACCTCTTATTTGCTTTTCATAATATTGAGTGATCTTGATATACAATTTTGATATTTACCCAAATGAAGGACCTAAATCTATCAGTAAATTGATCTAATATTTTCTTGGCTGTAAATTATTTTTTTAAAAGGAAAACAAAAGTTCACCAGTAATTTTCAAACCGATTAATGTTAAGAATTTTTCCACGAATTTTGATTGTCCATCAAGCTATATCTATACTTCTGTCGTACATGCTCTCAACAAATGTCAATCAGAAAGTGTTCCTCAAATCCTGTACCCACCAGATTCAAACATCTTTCACCACCCGGCAAGAATTAATATAAGTGATCTATTCCTCAATAGCTGAATGGATTGCCGTGCATTAAACAAATCAACACCATTTAACGATTGTATCAATTTATTGATTAGACAAAAATGTCAGTCAGCATTCTGTTTGGTTTGATTTATTGATGGTTAACGGCACCGCGACAGTCAGAGTCAAATGTACCAAGAAGTTATTACAAAATTAAGATGTAAGAGTTAGGGTGGAGAGGAGATGAAGGATTGAGAGGGAGAAAAAGAGGAAAAGGGTGAATTTGGGAAAGGGTAAATTTCTCAGAATTTTGTATGCAGCAAAGGTATAAGACTGTCAGATAAATATATGATTAATTGTGGTATATTTATTTGAAAGATAATTGTTCGGTGTGATGTTTAGTATCAAGCATGTGAAATAAACAAATACTTTGATGTCTCTTTTATCAACATTTTTGAAAAACATGAAAAACACACACACCTGAAGAACTTTACATTGATACACATATTACTTTCATATACATTGCTTTCTAATATAATTGATATTTTCATAGAATAGGCAGAGCCACTGATAACAAAGAAAGAGTCTGTAAGTGGGTTAATATGAAAGGTGGTGGGGAAAGTTGTGTCACAAAACCAAGTTCAAATTAACTGGCAAATTAATATTCCGTAAAAGTGATATTCCTTAATAACGATATTCCGTAATAATAATAATCTCGTAATGATAATGTTCCGTTATAATATTCCGTAATAATAATATTCCGTAATAATAATATTCCGTAATAATATTATTTCTTAATAATAATATTCCGTAATAATAATATTCCGTAATAATGATATTCCGTAAAAAATAATATTCCGTAATAATACTATTCCTTAATAATAATATTCCGTAATAATAATATTTCGGTATCTAATTTTCCCACCAGTTTATCAAAACGGCTGAAGAACGCCAGCAACCTCAGTGCTCCTAAACCTAGGTTCTCTCGGGAACTTACAATTCAATTTGCAGATTGATCATACTCGTCTTCCACAATGCGTGTAGTATAAATACGCAACGCACTATGTTACATCAAATAATTCCCAAACAAAATCTATTTTGGGAGCGAGGTGTAGGTGACATAATTTTTCTTCCAAAAATAAAATTATAATTGATGCAATAATATAGTCAACATAAAACATACATCTTTTTACATAATTAACCCTTTTTTGTTAACATGAAAACATTAAAAAAACTATATGCAAACTGTTTTCTTGTACATACCGTGGCGACAGTCCCATACTTTCCAGTATACCTTTTTCTAAAATATCGTTTTCAAACTTGTCAGAAATATGATAAATACCATGAGGTAATCGATATGCCTTTAAAAGAATTTTAAATGCAAATCAAGCAAATTACATACTTTCGATACTGAAAGTGAAAAACAAATATATTAAGCAGAAATTTATCATGGTGTTTGACGCAATGAAAAAGGTGGAATAACTGTTTTTGATAAATGTTATAAATTGTGCACTTTGGAATATCATTTATCGGTACTTTTAAACATATGATAATACCATCTGTACTTGATACTTCAAATTAATTTCTGTTTGTTCTCAAATATAGTCTACCAACATCGGTGTGGTACAAGAAAACGAAGCAAATAATATGTAACATAAATAAATATCTAACATTTTAGTTAAAACTTACACTATTTATAATATTGAGCAATAAACACCACTTTGCAATTATGCGTAAGTTCCTGTCATATACACAAAGATTACATGCTGTAAGCTTTACCTTTTTAATATTTCCTCTCTTCACTTTTTCTGACAATGCTAGAAATTTTTAACATCACGCTGACTATTTTTATTTTTCTTAAATCTTTTCTATATCAAACTTCAATAAATACAGAAACGCGAGCATTGTAAAGCGATAAGTTCCCCTTGCCATAAACACATACTCTGTAAGCACAATGCTAACAACTAAGTATCCGACTACCCCGTTCACTTCTTTAATTCTGAGCTGAATAGTCTTAAAATGGTCACAATATCACTTTTCAAGTTATGACAAATCAAAATGTGATGATGCCTGAACGTAAATACAGCTAAAAAAATCATGTAATATTTTATATTTCTTTAAATTCCCAAACGTCAAATATCAAAGGTTCTTAAATTGTATTCTACCACTAAATCTGGGTCAACGTTATACTACCCAAAGTTTGGTATATGATATTTCTATTCAAAATTTAGTGGAGAAGGACCTGAAAACAATAAACTAACCTGAGAAGTTATCTTGTTGTCCCATTCTGAAGTCACAAAATATTATGCAATTTACGCGTATTAGCTTACCCAGTTTTAAATTGCTGTAAAATGGGAGTAAAATAGTCAATTTCTAACCACTTTTGATGGCAATTTTTGCTGACTGAATCATGGTTTTTAGTTAAGCTGTTTTTGTTGCTACCATATCATAAACATCACATCGTTCATTCTTATCTAGTACACTATCTTTAAGATACCTGCTGCCTCATTGCTTACTCTCCCGTCAATTTAATTAACGCGTCTTTTGGTTGCAAGTGGGGATAAGTTTTGAGATTGTATCTCTCAACTTCAGACAACCCATCAGAAAATTTCGCAGAACTAATATGCATAGCACACACGGTATCCGCTGGTATTGAATGAACAACAGCTACACCATGCCCGACATGCTAGCAGTAGCTAACCGTCTAAACCCTTCTAAAACTATAACATATTGGTTCCTCTAAGAACTACATGGCATACATTATCCTGGTTGGATAACATATTTACGAATGGGAGACGAAACTATTATTTTTCTTTCAACATGACTATTTGTGACTAATATTCTAGGTTTCCTCCCAAATCTGCCAAAACATCATTTCCCAAGATCAATTCTACACCTATATCAGTGATTTGATTATGTAAGCATTCAAACATATCTTGACATTTTGTACATCAATATCGAAAAAATATCTTTTCGTGTGACACCAAGGTGCCACCATCACTCGCCTTGAAAAAATCGAGTCTACGCCAGTCTTGATGCAGTTCTTGAAGTGGTTTGCATAATAAAGCTTTCCGAAACTACTGTAATGTTTTTGAGGAACCACTATTATTTAAAATATAAAATTATCTTCTTCTTCTCTAACTGCCAAAGTTCCTGTAGTGAAATTATTCACATTCAACTGTGTTTCTAACTGATTTAATTCTGGTTTCACGCCCTGGCTGCTGGAAGACGACTCGTGAGCATAACAATTGGCCGCCCTTACTGGAAATGTGGCGTTTCACCCGAATATGTTTTGTTTGAAAAATTATGTCGACTTTCTTCTTTAGATCTGCTTGTCGCCTTCCACTTATGTTTTGGTACTATACAACAATGACCAGATGACAAAGATAGGTCTCCTAGCCCTGGGCCATTCCGAAAACAAGGTTCCTCTACCGCGATCGCCATCATCCCTGGATGAAGGACTTGGGGTGGTTCTCGGTTCCTTCGTTCATTGCTGCGGTCTTTGCCTCGACCACGTGCGTTTTCTAATAACCGGCATTTTTCTTTTAAATCGTCTATCTCCTTTGGTATTTCCGAAGCAAAAGAGCCTTGTTCCGAAAGGACATGAAAATGAAGCTCATTTGGAACAGCCGGAGACCAGTGTTATCACTTTTGAAATCCATGTAAGATTTGCTGCCTCTTTCCACTGATCTAAGTCACCACCATGATTTGTTATTATAAGGATTTTTTTAAACTGCTCTGGTATTGACAGAAGGAATTTGTGTCTTGTCTGATTTACGGAATATTTAAGTTCAGCTGCCACTTTCCGCAAGTTATACATGAATTTGTTAAGGTATTCACCCTTCTTGTAAGCTTACTGTTCATATTTTAGAAATTGTGTCTCGGGAGAGAGGGGGAGGGAAGAGGGGGCTGAAGTGAGCAACAAACAATTTTTGCAGTGTTTCTAAGCCATCATAGTCCGATACATTTTGAATATTGTGCAGTTTTAAACAATCCTGGAACATTAAAATGTGCGATTGGCAGTTCAGTTTGCCAGTTCATATATATATATATATATATATATATATATATATATATATATATATATATATATATATATATATATATATATATATATATATATATATATATATATATATATATATATATATATATATATATATATATATATATATATATATATATATATATATATATATATATATATATATATATATATATATATATATATATATATATATATATATATATATATATATATATATATATATATATATATATATATATATATATATATATATATATATATATATTTTATATATGTATATATATATATATATATATAATATATATATGTATATATGTATATATATATATATATATATATATATATATATATATATATATATTTTATCTTTATATATATATGTATATATATATATATATATGTATAAATATATATATATATATATATATATATATATATATATATATATATATATATATATATATATATATGTATATATATATATATTTTGTATATATATATGTATATATGTATATAGATATATGTATAGATATATATATGTATAGACATAGATATATATATGTTTATGTATATCTCTCTCTCTCTCTCTCTATATATATATATATATATATATATATATATATATATATATATATATATATATACATATATATATATTTATATATATATATATTTATATGTATATATATATATATATATATATATATTCGTAAATATATATGTAAATACATATATATATATATATATATATATATATATATATATATATATATATATATATATATATATATATATATATATATATATATATATATATATATATATATATATATATATATATATATATATATATATATATATATATATATATATATATATATATATATATATATATATATATATATATATATATATATATATATATATATATATATTTATATATATATATATATATATATAAATCTATTCGTTTATGTATTTATTTAATTATTTATTTAAAACAAATATATATTTATTTATTCATTTATTTTCCCAAAACGGTTATATTTGTCTATTAGTTTATTTCCTCAAAGCTGATTTTTGCGGATTTGGGGTATATTATTTTTTTAAACAATTCGCATCCAGTGATACAAAATTTACTTCTGTACCTATTTTCCAGATTAATCTCTTCATGGAGCTATTAACTGAAATATCTCCATCTTCTCTTCAACTACCGATTAAAAGTGAAACTAAACTCATCTTCTTCCTTTTTTTTTAGATTACAAAACGAACATGATATTGATTCACGTGGTAATCATTTCCCTTGTGCGCGTTTAAATCAAATCAACCACATTGAAACTTAAACTAAAGGAATGAAATGGATGTTTGTCACAGATGTGATCTTTGTGCAAGAGCGCGACTATTTCTAATTGCAGGTTGAAAAAACATTGTTAAGTTATTTTCAAACTTTGATTGTTGTGGTTTTGATAATTGACCAGGAGTTTTATCGAGATATATATTGTCCAGTACACCCCTGCTCTCACTAGTATCATTAAGTTGTGCAGACGCTCTAATTTTTTCATCGTCGATCTTAGGTAATTTTTGACAAGTCAGAGTTTGCTAAAGCTGCAATCGTTGCTGGCCACTGATACTGGGATGGTTCATTTTGGAGAAAATGACTATAAGGGGTGCATAAGCATATTCGTCTCAATCCTCAAAATGATTTCAGCGTGGTCATAATCTGACATCTAACCAGTATTTTGCACATTAATTTTTATCTGTATTGTATTAAGATTTTAGTCATAATATGTGAACAATTCCTTCCCACAGTTTTTCATTAGTGAAAAAGAAAAAAACTATTCACGTTTCTACTTTTCGAATTTCAAAAGTGCTTTTATCTTGAAAGTTTTTGTTTATTATTTCATTTCAGCAACAACAGAACAAAGACTTCGAGAGAAAACGGTTATTACTTTTAACGTGGATCCGGCTAAACAATGCATAGTGAGAATTACGCTTATTGCAATTGTTTCATTTTTAAAGAATGTATTCATGATTATTTCTTTTGAGCAAACAAAGAAGTAAAGAATTTGTCAGTTTAATTTCAAATAACTATATCATATCAAAGAAACAGCGACGCACATCTATATTGCAGACTGATAGATGTTCATAAATAATGGACAAGCTAAAATTTGTGGGGTGTAATGCAAAATCCAGCAGTTGCTGCATGGCCTTAACTTCGCTCCGACGACTGGGGGTGAGGTTCTGAGAGTTGTACCCGACAATAATATATAATTGCCCCGACAGAAGATTTCAATTTCCTAAAACCATAACCGGAGGGGTAGCAAGTGAGGGGGTAGACTTTCCCCTGTAAGAGGATTTCAACTGCCTGATTGGGTAGTAAAGAATGGGAAATAATTAAGAAAATGATCAAATTGAACAAAAAGTGGGTCAAATTATTGGAAATATTAGGGAAATTTGCCCAAAATTTCTAGAAAATGAAAGTGAAAGAAAATGTCCAGAAATTTCCCAAAAATTGAAGTAAAGTTAGCGGCAGCGTTTTATGAAAACGTTTGTGGTAGGCCTATGGTAAAATTGATGATTTGTCGTTCAGATAATTGATTTTTTTTTACCCAAAGCTGGAGAATTTACCCAAACGATTTTGGTCCACACTTGAAGGTTTTTGGTTCCGTGCACTTCAAGATCCACCCTTAAGTCCACGGTAGGTACTCGATGTACCACTGGCAAGCAGATCACCATCCAAAAGCACAGCTTTCCAAAGGAATAACCTACACGTGTATTGTGTAACGTTGTGTAAAGATATTTAAAACAATACAGACAAAGTGGATAATGGACTTGTTAAACTTTACGAGGGCTCGCCATTTTGTCACCTAATCCTCCATACTATGGATGGAATGCCGAAATCTGAGGAAAGAGGAATCGAGTGCGATTAAAGGGCCGATCTTGAGATGCAAACTTGAGATTTGTGGTCCAAAGTTGGAGATATGTGATCCAAAATTGAAGATTTTTGGTCCAAAATTGAAGATGTTTGGTCCCAAATTAATGTTTTTTAGTGCAAACCGGATGGGTTTTGGTCAAATTTTAGCAATATTTCAGTCGCTGTGAATAAAAATGCCAACATCTCTGATCTCTCTATCAGTCATTTGATATTTCACTTAAGTATATTAATGGCTTTTTTTTTTTTTAGCCTCTCTTAAACGTGCCACCTTTCTTGTTCTTAAACATTTTATGCTGTATAGAAAGTGCTCTAATAAAACTGACGTCTTCATAATAAGAACATTTATTTAAAACAATAAAAAACAATTTGTGAATATTGTAAATAAGACGGAAAAAATAACATTAATGCAATTAGTTGAATTCGGATCACTCCATTAGAAAATCATTTTGAGTAAAAGACAAAAGATGCATATGACATAGAAACAAAACTAACAAGAGACTAAGTTAAATCCAGCCATGAGAACACACTGCAAAATTTTCCCGCCAAATTTTCAAAAAATCAGTTCAGTCTGATTAAACTGAGTTTTACTGTAGGACAATACTGCTAATTCAAGTTCCTTCCCGACAAACAGGGCGAACAATCTACCAGACAGGCGACAGCTTGGATGGATCATTCCCCGACGAGGCATACTTTATACGTTTCCCAATTCGGTGGGAGAATTTCCTCGACAAACGACAAACGGCATGATTTTCCGACAACAGCAAATCATTTCTAGGAGTACTGCACCCTTACCCCACCCCCTCCCTCAAGGTGACGCCCCTTTCTGCCGAATATTGATTACAGTACCCCAATGACAGCTCTTTTCCACTTTCATTTTCTGTGAACATAAATCAATCTATAATTGCCATGTAGATATATATGCAGATGGAGACACATTTCATATTGCTGCGTTAACAGACGTTGCTTCCAATTTATCGGAATAATTTGAATTCGTCAAAAAACATGCAAGAGTTTTTTTTTTTATTTTTTTTTTTATACCCTTTGCACGCGATATATACGCAAACGAAAATGCATTTGTAGTATCATGGATTTTTCTAATATACTTTATCACGGCTTACATACTATATCTATATTATATTCTACCAATATCTATATATGATTGTCAGAGCGGCGGAACCGGAAGGAAACCGGGAAAACGTGTTCCACCCTTCTTTGTCCTGTTGTTAAGTTTTAAAATGGTTCTTTTTAAAATCGAATAGCGCACTTTCGGATATTGCAACGCTATCTTCTTAACTATTAAAAGAATACGACTGGATGATTTTACGCTTATTGTTCTTTTTCCTTATTGTCAATTAAAATGACACCCTTTGAAAGAACTTTTAAATTGACTTTCAAACTGAAAAAAATATTACTTGCAACAACGACAGTAAGCCTGATTTGCTTTTTCTAAGTGTCTCATAGTTGTTGGGAATGAATGTAATCATCTTTCATAGAAATTTAAACCTTTTGTTTGGATTTTAAACCATTTACAAAATGCCACTCATCATTTGTATCTTTCATATCATTTTCAATGCTCAGCAAACTTTCTTTGCGAAAAATGTGTCGTACGTATTCTAGAGAGGCCAACTTAGTGGACATTGGACCCATTTAGTGTGCCACGGCATGCACAAATCGTGATTGGTGTTATTCGTACATCATTGATTCAAATATGTTCACATGTGATTTGTTAACCAAGGATGCCGTTGTTGCCAATGTAGGGAAATATTACGTTAAAGATAGACACAACACAATCGAATACATGCCCTATAAGGTAAACAAACCACCTTCAATTCTTATGTGACATGATGAAGTAAAGGACTATATGAAATAAAAATAACTTGTAATTACAGCTTCAGTGTATCTAATATAAACTTATTTTCTTTTCTCTTAGTCTTTGTAAAGTAAAATAGAATTAATTGGGGAATTAATTTGAATCTAGAAAACACATTAAATGTGTAGTGACTCTTACCGCCATCTAACGTTTATGTACTGTAGACATTAATGCTTGTATCAGGTGGGGGGGGGGGCACTTCCATATGTGACGTATATGTATATGTGCCACCCTAGCAGGTGCCTTTTTTGCATCATTTTCATAGTGGAGATGTATTTTTGTTCATAGTGCAGGTCCAAAAAATAAGATTTAACTGTGTTTACTTTCTACTGCTGGTCCATTTTTACGATATTTTTCTTGAATACTCATACTGCAGGTATCAAAATTGACTTCTTTCATACTGCGGATATCAAAATTGTATTATTTCATCTGCAGTTACCAAAACTTCTGTCATACTGCGGGTATATTTTTCGGTTGGTTGGCTGCACACCCCTACCACGTTTAGTATGAAGTTGCTCCCGGGGGGTGTATATGTGTGCTGTATAATATCCTTGGTTTGGTGTCTTCATTTTTGTCGCGCCTGCGAAGCATAAAGAGATGAAGCGACATGCTGTTGCCGTCGCCGTTGTCGGCAACCTCCATAATTAGTTTAACCTAATGGAATCCTGCCGATAATTTGAATATTGTCGCCTGGAGAGGACTGAAAACAATAAGCTTTCGTTTAAAGAGTAAATTGTATCTCGCTCAAAAATGGAATGTATGGTCTTAAATAAACTGAAAATGATGTTAAGTTATATCTCACTTGAAAAAAAATGGTAACAATGGGAAGTTTGCCTCAACAGAACTGATTCCTGGTCTGAATAGCGGTTGAAACAATAGCAACTGGTTTTTAAAAAATAAACAAATAAGATCAACTGTAGGATACAATTTTGAAGGTATACTTCAAATTTAATTAGGTTAGACCTTCCAACTTGCACATTTCTCGTTTAACAAATAGGTCTAAACTGCTTTCGCGAGCCCGGCGTTGTTAGACTATATCTTTATTAAAAAATAAAAAAGTTTGAAGTTGCAAGAAGTTAAAAGTATAAAAGGTAATTGTATGGTAAAATCTACACGTAAGAAAATTTACCTACATAAACTCTTTATCGGTAGATCAACTGAGAAAACAAGAAAAAGTATATTCAGTATGAATTTTTTTTATAAGGGAGGCAAAAAGTTTAAAACTAATGCAATTATTTTCCAGAAAACCCGGGTTACAACTAACTCATTGTCGGTCATCATTACTCCAAACTAAAATAACAAAGTTACTTTATGACGGTATCATGGACGAAGGAGCTCAAGTTTGCTCAGAGGGGGAGGGGGAAGGGAAATTTCCCGGAAATCTGCAAAATTGCCAAAAGGACGTACCGATAAAATACCCCTTTTGCATTACAAAGGGTCTTGTTTGGTATTTTTGCAAGAATTTCTTTAAAACCTTTGTCCGAAAATTGTCTATTTTTTCAATTTTAATTGCAGGGGGGCAATTGCCCTCCTGACTCCCCGCCTCCTCCGCCCATGGACGGTATGACATTACAATAAGGCACACGTGTTCAATAACAAGTAAAAAAGTCTCGCAAAGAATATTCCGCCCATGATGCCATGGTTATTCATTTCTCCTCATTTTCAAATAAATATGTTTCAATTTTGTTTTTCTTTTACCAACCCTTTAGAAGTAATTTAGATATTTCACAAATAGGAAAAAAAGATGATATTTAGTAACGGTGTCAATCTAATCGAGGATATTCAGTAACCTTGTTAATCTACTCAATGCTATTCAGTAACGTTGTCAATCTACTCGATGATATTCAGTAACGTTGTCCATCTACCTGATGATATTCAGTAACGGTGTATATCTACTCGATGATATTCAGTAACGTTGTCCATCTACATGATGATATTCAGTAACGGTGTCAATCTACTTGATGATATTTTGTAACAGTGTCAATCTACTCGATGATATTCAGTAAGGTTGTCAATCTACTCGATGATATTCAGTAACGTTGTCAATCCACTCGATGATATTCAGTAACGTTGTCAATCTACTTGATGATATTCAGTAACGGTGTATATCTACTCGATGATATTCAGTAACAGTGTCAATCTACTCGATGGTATTCAGAACGGTGTCAATCTACTGCGTAATATTCAGTAACGGTGTCAATCAATAGTATCAATATAATGGTAATAGTATCAATATAGTGGTATTATTGTCAGGTCTGTCTCAAACTGCTACTGGTAACCATATATCCAGTACTACCTGCCCATGGATCGAGTGGTCAGCGACTAAACCGGTTCTCCTATCCAGCTTGCTGGATGAAAAAGGTAGTGGATTCCCAGAAAGACCAAAATAAAACCTGTCAAAGGGCGGATGAACTCTTTATCAATCAACGGCCATCCACGAATACCTGCTACCTTGCAGGAAGATGTTGGCTCGTCAAAGGCTATCAGAGTAAACTGTATGCAAACCGCCGGAAGGCAAGGGAAACCACTGCTGCATTTTCCCAAGTATCATTATGACGCTCCTAACACAGAATAAGAGTAACAGCGTGAATGGGGTTCCAAAATGGAACAACTCGCTCGGTATTGACAGCCATGTGCTGCAGGTGGCACCCGATTGTCATCCAACGATTAGCCGTAACAGTTTGCCAAAGAGTATAGCAACATGAAACGTGAGAACAACATGAACAATTCTACAACTGTGAGATGTATCAAAGGGTTCTGGTCAATTTCTAATCGTGTCATAGTAATGAAAATACAAGGTACACCATTTAACATTGGCATTTTTCAGGTATATGCGCCAACAGCTGAATATGAAACGACAGAAATAGAAAAATTATATGAAGAAGTAGAAAAGGCTAAACAACAACTCAAATCACAGTGTATAAAGCTTGTGATGGGCGATTTCAATGCCAAAGTTGGAAATTGCAAAGTGGAAGATATTGTCGGACCATTCGGACTAGGAGAAATAAATGACCGTGGAGAAAGGTGCAGAGAACATGACTTCATAATTGCCAAAACTTGGTTTGAAAACCACCCAAGAACACGATGGACATGGAAGAGCCCATGAGACAGTGACAAAAATCAGATTGATTTCATACTAATTCAAAAACGGTTTCGAAATTTGGTCAAAACAGCTAAGTTATTGCCCAATGCTGATTGTGACAGTGATCACATTTCTGTCAAATATAAAATCCTAGTAAAACTTAAATCACTTACGAAACCTAAAAAGGAACATAAATTACAGACCAACCTGTTAAAAACTGATCCAGACATAAAAAAGTGATTGTCAGTTCTGGAAGTTCTGGAAAGCCTCACTGAGGCTGATGAAATGTGGCAAAAAATGAATTATTCTATTACAGAAGTAATGAGTGAACAGATTTCAAAACAGGCAAAGAAGGATTACAAAAAGTGGATGACCCAAGAAATCGTGGACTTCATGGAAACAAGACGGTTAGCAAAGGATGATGATGAAAGATAGCATGAAATAAATAGAGTAGTACAGAAAAAATGCAATAAAGCCAAAGAAACCTGGATCAATCAACAGTGCAAAGAAATTGAGAATACACGTAACATAAACAATAAATACATGCATGAAAAAGTCAGAGAATTAAAAGGAAAACGTACCTGTACACATACTGGTTGCATTAAATTAAAAGGTAGTACCATCCTCATGGACAAAGAGGGCATCCTACACTTGTGGTCAGCATACATCGAAGAACTCTTTGATGATAACAGAGGAGAAAAACCTACCATTAAAAAGAACATGGAGGGCCCACCAATACTAAAGGAAGAAGTGCAAAGAGCCATCTAGTAACATGAAACATGGCAAAGCACCAGGACCTGACAAAATGCCAATTGAAGTTTTTGTGGCTGTTGATGATGTAGGCATTAAAACTATAACTAGGCTTTTAAATATGATATATGGATACAGGAGAGATACCACCAGATATGAGGGAATCTATCTTCATAACCTTACCCAAGAAACCAGGTGCAACAGAATGCGAACTACACAGGACCATTAGCTAACATTGACGGGAAAGACTTGATAAGAAACCTATACTGGGACCATGAAGCAGCAATAAGATTTGAAGGAGATTACAGTGAATTTAAGGTAATTCGAAGAGAAGTCAGACAGGAGCGTGTATTGTCACCAGGTCTTTTTTAACAGTTACAGTGAAACAATACTTCGTAACATCGACAGTCTTGAGGGGCTGAAACTTGGAGGCTATAATATAAATAACCTACGCTATGCATATGGCACGGTACTTATAACAGAGTCAGAAGAAAATCTGCAGTTTCTTTTGGGTAAAGATGTAGAGGAAAGTGAAAAGAGAGGGCTGTCTCTAAATGTATAGAAAACAGAATGTATGGTGGTTTAAAAAAAACAAAAAACATCAACCCAGTATGTAGTATACGAAGCCACGGAGAAATAATTAAACAAGTACAACAGTTCAAGTACTTGGGCTACACACTAACATCAGATAGTCCGTGCGATGCATTAACGAAGTTAAAAAACGCATTACAATTGCCAAAGACTTTACAAAAATGAATCCAATTCTGAAGAATTTAAATATTGGAATGGACACGAACTTCCGTGTCTTGAAAGCATATGTATATTCTACTCTTCTCTATGGCTGTAAATGCTGGACAATTACCAGTGACATCAAGAAAAGATTTAAAGTTACGGAAACGTGGTTCATTAGAAGAATGTTGAAAATATCTTGGACAAAAAGGAAAACAAATAACGATGTCCTGATAGCTTCAGGCTATATATATATATATATATATATATATATATATATATATATATATATATATATATATATATATATATATATATATATATATATATATATATATATATATATATATATATATATATATATATATATATATATATATATATATATATATATATATATATATATATATATATATATATATATATATATATATATATATATATATATATATATATATATATATATATATATATATATATATATATATATCCTTTTTGCTGCTGCTGCTTCTTCTTCTGCTGCTGCTGCTGCTGCTTCTTTTTCTGCTTCTTCTTATTCTTTTTATTCGTCTTCTTCTTCCTCTTCTTTTTCTTCTTCTTCTTCTTCTTCTTCTTCTTCTTCTTCTTCTTTTCTTCTTCTTCTTCTTCTTCTTCTTCTTCTTCTTCTTCTTCTTCTTCTTCTTCTTCTTCTTCTTCTTCTTCTTCTTCTTCTTCTTCTTCTTCTTCTTCGTATTCTTCTTCGTATTCTTCTTCTTCTTCTTCTTCTTCTTCTTCTTCTTCTTCTTCTTCTTCTTCTTCTTCTTCTTCTTCTTCTTCTTCTTCTTCTTCTTCTTCTTCTTCTTCTTCTTCTTCTTCTTCTTCTTCTTCTTCTTCTTCTTCTTCTTCTTCTTCTTCTTCTTCTTCTTCTTCTTCTTCTTCTTCTTCTTCTTCTTCTTCTTCTTCTTCTTCTTCTTCTTCTTCTTCTTCTTCTTCTTCTTCTTCTTCTTCTTCTTCTTCTTCTTTTTCTTCTTTTGCGTTAAAGCGCAGTTCTGTCCTGTCATTCCACCATTGACGCCATTTTCCCGTTAAAAACGTAGTTTTGTCTGATTATTTATACGATTAATTCCCACGTAGACCCCTTTTTTCGCGTTAAAGTGCAGTTCTGTCCTGTCATTATCCCGTAGACGTTATTTTCGCCCGTTGCCCCCGTAGACCCCATTTTTTGCATTAGAGCGCAGTTCTGTCCTGTCATTCTCCGTTAGATGTCAGTTTTGTCCTCTCAAATGAAAATCTGTTGAGCAAAAAATTGCCTTAAATGACAGTGTTTCAGAAAAATTGTTTCTCAAATGATGAGTTTCAGAAAAAAATGTCTGCTCAAATCATTCACGTTTTCAATATAATGTCGCTCAAATTTTGCTCCCTGTGCAAAGTCAATGGGATTTGAAAATAGAATTTCGTTCTCAAATTTAACATTTTTACAAAAAACGTCTTCTCATATCATACCGTTTAAAAAATATCGTCGCTCAAATCTTACCAATTTTCAAAAACATGTTCTTAAACATGACAAGTTTCCTGTTTCTCAAT
>JAIGNY010003730.1:380000-385000 GCA_020152595.1 Chiridota heheva | reverse complement strand
AATCTGTCGTAAGTGTCTTTGAAAAACTTACATTTTGTAAGGAAATTCTAAACTTCCATCAGAATAAAAATTAACTTTTTCTGAGTAGCTCTGAAAGGAACTTTAACATTTTCTAAGAATTAAAAAAAAAACGTTTAACATTTCTGAGGAAATCTCAGGAAAAACAGTGGATGGCCGGACGGAAAAAATCACCATTACGGTTTGCATTATGCTTTGCATTAGGCTTTGCATTATGCTTTGCATTAGGCTTTGCATTAGGCTTTGTATTAGGCTTTGCATTAGGCTTTGCATTAGGCTTTGCATTAGGCTTTGCATTAGGCTTTGCATTAGGCTTTGCATTAGGCTTTGCATTAGGCTTTGCATTAGGCTTTGCATTAGGCTTTGCATTAGGCTTTGCATTAGGCTTTGCATTAGGCTTTGCATTAGGCTTTGCATTAGGGCTTTGCATTAGGCTTTGCATTAGGCTTTGCATTAGGCTTTGCATTAGGCTTTGCATTAGGCTTTGCATTAGGCTTTGCATTAGGCTTTGCATTAGGCTTTGCATTAGGCTTTGCATTAGGCTTTGCATTAGGCTTTGCATTAGGCTTTGCATTAGGGCTTTGCATTAGGCTTTGCATTAGGCTTTGCATTAGGCTTTGCATTAGGCTTTGCATTAGGCTTTGCATTAGGCTTTGCATTAGGCTTTGCATTAGGCTTTGCATTAGGCTTTGCATTAGGCTTTGCATTAAGCTTTGCATTAAGCTTTGCATTAAGCTTTGCATTAGGCTTTGCATTAGGCTTTGCATTAGGCTTTGCATTATGCTTTGCATTATGCTTTGCAGTAAGCTCTGCAGTGTGCTCTGCATTGTGCTCTGCATTGGGCTTTGCATTATGCTCTGCATTATGCTCTGCATTGTGCTCTGCATTGTGCTTTGCATTGTGCTTTGCATTATGCTTTGCATTGTGCTTTGCATTGTGCTTTGCATTGTGCTTTGCATTGTGCTTTGCATTAAGCTTTGCATTGTGCCCTGCAGTGTGCTCTGCATTGTGCTTTGCATTATGCTTTGCATTATGCTCTGCAGTGTGCTCTGCGTTGTGCTCTGCATTGTGCTTTGCATTATGCTTTGCATTGTACTCTGCATTATGGTCTGCGTTATGCTCTGCAGTATGCTCTGCAGTATGCTCTGCATTATGCTCTGCATTATGTTCTGCATTATGCTCTGCATTATGCTCTGCAGTATGCTCTGCATTATGCTCTGCATTATGCTCTGCATTATGCTCTGCATTATGCTTCGCATTATGCTTTGCATTATGCTTCGCATTATGCTTTGCGTTATGCTTCGCATTATGCTTTGCATTATGCTTCGCATTATGCTTCGCATTATGCTTCGCAATATGCTTTGCATTATGCTTCACGTTATGCTTCGCATTGTGCTTTGCATTATGTGTGTTTGTTTGTTTGATGATGGTCTAACGGCACCACAACAACTAAGGTCAAATTGTGCCTGAGAGGTCAGATCATTTTAGAGGTAGGAAGTAAAGGAAACAGGGGGAGAATGAGAGAAATTTAAGGACAAAAGGTCAGAAAGCTGTGATCGTGAGGGGAGGTGCATGGTTGAAACAAAAACAAAGTAGGAAGGGGGTGGAAGAGGAGAATTAAATATGGTTGTAGAGGGAGGCATGATGAAGGAAGGAGATAATCTTATCCGAAGGATTTTTCTGAAAGAATTCAGCAATTGAGTTGTAGGGAGCGAGGGAAGCTCTGGGAAGGTTGTACAGGGGGCAAGCAGGGAGAACGTGATGGATTGTGAGGGTGCAATGGCAATTGTTGCAGAGGGGTTGGGGGAGCCAATAAGGAGGTGGGAGTGGGTGAGATGAGTGTGACCAATTCTAAGACGGGTATATGAACGTTGTCATCACGAGAGAGGTTGTTGATGGTGGCTTTGATCGGAACTGTGGGCTGGATGACATGGAGTTTGTTATCAATTTAGGACTTCCATGAGGTTTGCCAGCGGTCCCGAACAAGGAAAGCGATAAGCGGTTTGATGTCAGAGAGGGTTTTGGGAAAAGTGGCAGGGAGGAGGGTGAGGGCAAGCTTGGCGGCTGCATCAGCCCTGTCATTACCCGGGATGCCAACATGGCTGGTTATCCAGAAGAAAATAATACTTTTCCTGCAGAGGGTGGGAGAAAGGAGTTTTCGGAGGAGGAGGTGGCATGTGAGGTTATCCCATTTAAGATTGAGTAAAGAGGTAAGAACAGCCTTTGAGTCGTAGAAAATAACAAAGTGGCTGAGCGGGGAGTACTCAATAAAGTTGAGGGCAAGGAGAATGGCCTTAGCCTCGGCTGAAAAGATGGATGAGTAGTCGGGAAGTCTGCTACTGAGGGTGATGTCTTGGATGACCGCAGAAGCAGCTGTCTTGTTGCCCTCCTTGGACCCATCAGTATAGATGGAGGTGTAATTTGAGAGTTGGTCTTTGACTTGGTTGTGGAGATTGATGTAGAGGTTAGGATGGGTTTGAGCTTTGTGATGAGTGGAGAGGCCCAGGTTGACAGAAGGAAGGGGGTGGCCCAAGGAGGAAAAGTGGGCCAAAAGAAGGTGCCGAGAGTGGTGGGGTTAATGCCGAGATAGAAGAGGTCTGATTTAATGCGTAAGCTGAAGGGAGGGGATAGGGTTTTAGTCCTATCAAAGAGGGTGGAGAAATTGGGTACCTAATGAGGTTGTAAACAGGGTTCTGGGTGTTGGTGAGGACCCTAAAAGCATAGAATAGGCTAAGCTTTCTACATCTAAGTAGAAAGGAGGGTTCGTTGGCTTCAACATGAAGGCTGGTGATTGGGGAGGTCCTGTAAGCAGCTAGACAAATCCCGAGGGCTTCATTTTGGATGGTGTTGATGTGGTTGAGGTATGAGTTGTGAGCGACACAGTAGACAGTATTGCCGTAGTCAAGCTTGGCACGAATGGTGAGCCTGAAAATTTTGAGGAGAGCAAAGCGGTTCGCACCCCAAGTGGTGTTGGAGAGGAGTCTGGGGATGTTGAGGGAGCTGTTGCATTTCAGTTTCAGGTTGGTGATGTGTTGCCTGTAGGTAAGCTTAGGGTCTAGAGTTAGACCCAAGACTTTGTGTGTTCAACTTTTGGGATGCGATTACCATTGAACACAAAGTTTGGGTTGGGGTGGAGGTTGTTGAAATGACAAAAGTGCATGCAGACTGTCTTGTCTTTGGAGAATTTAAAGCCGTTTTTGTTGCTCCAGTCTTGCAGCAGGTCGAGGCTGGTTTGGAGCCCACTTTCAACAATAGGAAAGCTGGGGGAGGAGTAGAAGATGGTGAAGTCATCCACATATAAGGTACGTTTGATGTTGGGGCTAAGGTTATCCGCGATGTCATTGATGCTCAGGTTGAAGAGAGTGGGAGAGAGGATGCTGCCTTGGGGAACGCCCTCTTCTTGGGGGTACGGGTTGGAGAGAGTGTGGTCAATACGAACCTTGAACCGCCTGGATGAGAGGAAGTTTTGAATCAAAATGGGGAGATGGCCTCTAAGGCCGATGGTGTGAAGTTTGCGGGTAATGCCGTATTTCCAAGTAGTGTCGAAAGCTTTCTCAAGGTAAAAAAATATGGCAATGAGGTGTCGCAATATGCTTTGCATTATGCTTTGCATTATGCTTTGCATTATGCTTTGCATTATGCTTTGCATTATGCTTTGCATTATGCTTTGCATTATGCTTTGCTTTATGCTTTGCATTATGCTTTGCGTTATGCTTTGCATTATGCTTTGCATTATGCTTTGCA
The DNA here is from genome assembly GCA_020152595.1 of Chiridota heheva. Taxonomy (NCBI): domain Eukaryota; kingdom Metazoa; phylum Echinodermata; class Holothuroidea; order Apodida; family Chiridotidae; genus Chiridota; species Chiridota heheva. The sequence continues at coordinate 381,238 of JAIGNY010003730.1, read as the reverse complement.
TTATGCTTTGCATTATGCTTTGCATTATGCTTTGCATTATGCTTTGTATTATGCTTTGCATTATGCTTTGCTTTATGCTTTGCATTATGCTTTGCTTTATGCTTTGCATTATGCTTTGCATTATGCTTTGTATTATGCTTTGCTTTATGCTTTGCATTATGCTTTGCATTATGCTTTGTATTATGCTTTGCATTATGCTTTGCATCCTCACCAAAAAAGGAAGAACATTTGAGCTGTGTATTTTTTGGTATTTAAGCGCGTTCTAACGGGAAAATAAGTCTCCATGTAACATAAAGTTACAAATATTTCATAAAGAATTTAAGATGCCACTCCCAACATGTTCAAAGAAGTATATACGGATTTTGGCAAGGAAACCAAAAGAAAATTCAGTTAGTACATACACATGTAAATATCACCGTCTGCCCTTTGAGACCATAATCAGAATGGTGAAACGCAAAGAATGCAAATAAAGTTGGGAACATCGAATACCAATCTAATAGTATTAATAAGAAGAATTTCACTTTGATTATTTTCCTGATTTCTTTGTTGGTCTGTAATCAGGTTCTATCATGGTTCTGCATTTGTCCTATTTTATCTGTATACAAGAATAAGAGAATGAAAATATCACAAAACGACCTTAAAAGTGTTTTACCGTGAATTACTGTATTTCACTTGAATCATCGCCATTACTCAAAAACCTTTTACTATTACCTGAATACCTACTATCAGTAATAATAGTCGTCAGGACAGCATGCTCGACTATTCGATGCTGGTATTGAAAATGGGTTTATTGAGGGAGGCATGTGCAGTGATAAGGGGCTAGGGGCAGTTGGTTTCAAATTACCTTAGCTGTGACGGATACACTGTTCTTTTCCCTTGTTTTAGATTTCTACACCATTTTACTATTTTCAAAATATCGTGGAATTGTCACAGATATTAGATAAAAAACCTCAAGTTTACTATCTCACCGAACTCAGAAAACATATGATCACTCTTTACAACTGAAATACCTCTTTATGTTCCATTAATTGAACCAAAAACAGAAAGGAGAGACACTGACTTGCCTATGTCATTGAAAGATTACAAAATTAAAAAGCATCTTTGTGGCATTATGCAGCTATTTGGTTTAGTCATTTATTTCAACTACCCTCTATTCATCTTAAAACATTCTTGAAAGTGGAAAAGTTGTGTCTATAATTTTCATTAACTAATTATTCTCTTAATCCATCCGAAATACG